>MWSQ01002007.1:0-73658 GCA_002116395.1 Ramularia endophylla | reverse complement strand
GTCACGTCCCTCCCAGACCATGGCGCAGATTGGGCCGCTACCCATGTCTGATTTATGGTCAGTCTTGATTGTCCATATGAACCCATTCCGCGCTGTTTTCATCTGACATACAGGTAACGAGACCCTTGAAGAAGGGCTTCTCGCTCAGGTCGGCGTAGTGCTTCTCGAGGTGCTCCTTGGAGGCGGTGACGAGCTTGATGGCAACGAGCTTGAAACTGGAGAGATGTCAATGGCTGCGTCTGTATTATGGTGTGGTGATCGATACCCTCTCTTCTCGAAGCGGCAGATGATGTCGCCGATGAGTCCACGCTGGGATATGTGTCAAATCCCTGCAGGCACGATGGCTTCCACGCAATCATAGCATACCTGGACACCATCTGGCTTGATGGCAATGAAGCTGTTTGTCGAGCATCAGCATCAGCATTGGCGTCTTTACGTCCGCACCAGAGATTTAGGGCTTACGTCTGCTCAGAGGAAGACATATTGTAGTGTTCTTGTGTTGGTGATTGGAATTATAGGTGGATGAAGAAGCTGTGGTGAAAATTGGAAGTTGTTCAGAAGACGAAGCCGTCCATACACCGCCGGAATTTCTTTGCGGGCACAGCGGGGCACATCCGCCAGATGCAGGGTCTGGGGGAGAAGCGCACAGGCGCAAGGGGAGGGCGGTCCCGGGAAGAGCTGCCAGTGCCAATAGTCTAAGGTAAGGCAAGGCAAGTCGTGAACAAGAAGTCGTTGCAAGTCTGGCTTTCCAACCGAAAAGCTCACAGCTGTGCTACCTGTTTGATGCCTTCGCGGCTACCGTAGCTACAGGGCAGATAGACAGCAGCAGGGAAAGCGTCTAAGGTACCGTTGCCGTCAAGCATCTACAGCATGTTCAACTCATGCAACAATTCGATCCCAGGACTTTTCTGTATAGAGCGAGCGCAGCCACGTTAACATTAATCGAAGGCCATCCCCCAGATCAAGACCACGCATCAGACAGCTGGGAGGAACAATGCGTGCCTCCAACAGCTCTTGGAGGAGCTGGACCAGCTTCACGGTCTTGTTCGTGATACTATGCTGCTTGATCACGCCGGCCGGTGAGTGTAATCGTGGAACATTTGATAGCCTCTTGCCAGCTCGTCGAGTATCTGACCCCATATCACAGTGACGGTAAAGCACGAGAACTTCAAAACCTGCGACCAGTCTGGATTCTGCAAACGAAATCGCCTATATGCGGATAATGCACTTGCGACTTCCTCATGGGAGTCTCCTTATCAGCTCGAACAATCAACCATCAAGTTCCATGACGGAACTTTGACTGGCATTGTGTACAAGAAAATTGCCAATTCGCAGGAGAACATCCGTCTTCCTTTCAAACTTTCATTCTACGAGTCGGGAGTCGCCCGAGTTACCATTGATGAGGAAAAGCGCCAAAAGGGCCAGATCGAACTCAGACATGACAGCAAAGCACGGAAAGAGCGGTACAACGAGGCTGAGAAATGGGCCATCATTGGCGGTACCACGGTCAGCACTGGTGCAGCTATCGACAAGGACTCCGACAAGGGCACTACAAAGGTGGTGTACGGTGCTGGCAGCAAGTTTGAAGCTATCATTCACCACTCGCCGCTCAGCATCGACTTCAGACGCGACGGAGAGACACATATCAAACTCAATGAGCAGGGCCTGCTCAACGTCGAGCATTGGCGGGCCAAAGTAGAGAAGAAGGATGACGAGACAAAGTCGGACGATGAGGGCAAGACAGAGGCCGCCAACAATGCTGCCGAGGACGAAAGCACCTGGTGGGAAGAGTCGTTTGGTGGAAACACCGATACCAAGCCCCGTGGACCCGAAGCGGTTGCTTTGGACATCTCCTTTCCCGGCTATGAGTACGTCTTCGGGATCGCCGAGCATGCTGGACCACTAGCATTGAAGGAGACTCGCGGCGGAGACGGCAAATACACGGAGCCGTACAGGATGTACAACAGCGACGTGTTCGAGTACGAAATGGACAGCCCGATGACATTGTATGGCAACATTCCCTTCATGCAGGCGCACAAAAAGGACTCCACTGTTGGTGTTTTCTGGCTCAATGGGGCGGAGACGTGGGTCGATATCACGAAGAAGTCATCCGTCGCCAATGCTTTGAGCCTCGGCGTCGCCGGGAAAACCACCACCAACACCCACTGGATCAGTGAAACCGGTCTGCTGGATGTATTTGTCTTCCTTGGTCCAACTCCGCAGGATGTGATTGGAGCTTACACCGATCTGACTGGCACGCAGCAGTTGCCACAGCATTTTTCCATTGCTTATCACCAATGTCGCTGGAATTATGTCACCGACGTGGACGTCAGGGACGTGGACAAGAAGTTTGACAAGCACCGCATTCCGTACGATGTCATCTGGCTTGACGTGGAGTACACTGATGGCAAGAAATATTTTACTTGGGACTCCATGACGTTTTCGGATCCCTTGGGCATGCAGAAGCAGCTTGACGAGCACGAGAGAAAGCTCGTGGCCATCATCGATCCTCACATCAAAAACGAGGCGGGATATCCAGTTGTAGACGAACTGAAGTCAAAGGATTTGGCCGTGAAGAACAAGGATGGAAACATTTATGAAGGCTGGTGTTGGCCTGGCAGCAGCTATTGGGTGGACTGTTTCAGTCCCGCAGCTCGCAAGTGGTGGGCGGACTTATTCAAGTACAGTAAATTCACCGGCGCCGCCAAGAACATGTTCATCTGGAACGACATGAACGAGCCTTCTGTGTTCAATGGACCGGAAACGACAATGCCAAAGGACAATCTGCACGCAGGTGGTTGGGAGCACCGAGACATCCACAACATTAACGGCATGACCCTGATCAATGCCACCTATGAGGGACTTCTTGCTCGCGATAAGGAGGAGGAAAAACACAACGTGCGGCCTTTCATCTTGACGCGCTCCTTTTGGGCAGGTAGTCAGCGACTGGGCGCCATGTGGACCGGAGACAACCAGGCTGAGTGGTCGCATTTGGAAGCATCAATTCCAATGACGCTCAGCATGGGCATCAGCGGATTTCCATTTGCAGGCGCTGACATTGGAGGCTTTTTTGGCAACCCTGACAAGGAGTTGCTCACGCGGTGGTACCAAGCGGGTATCTTTTACCCATTCATGCGTGCGCACGCACACATCGACACGCGCCGCAGAGAGCCGTATCTGGCAGGTGAGCCGTACACGGAGATCATCACACAAGCGGTGCGGCTGAGATACAGCCTCCTCCCTGCATGGTATACCGCTTTCCACGAGTCGAGCGTCAATGGCGCTCCCATCATTCGTCCAAACTACTACGTCTTCCCAGGTGACGAGAAGGGCTTCGGGATTGACAACCAGCTATACCTTGGTAACTACGGCTTATTGGCCAAGCCTGTTACGCAGGCCGGTCAGAAAGGGCAGCCCATCTACTTGGCTGATAAGGAGAAATACTATGACTACTTCGATTTCTGGACCTACGAGGGTCCAGGAGAGGTAGCTGTAGCATCCCCTCTGGAAACAATTCCATTGCTCATGCAGGGAGGCCACATTATCCCTCGCCGAGACCGACCAAGGAGGAGCTCGGGACTGATGAAGTATGATCCACTTACCCTTGTGGTGGTGCTCGGGAACTCAGGCGATGCCGAGGGCACGCTGTACCTCGACGATGGCGAGAGCTTCGATTACGAGCAAGGAGCTTTCATTCACCGGCGCTTCGCATTCCAGAGCTCCACTTCAACGCTTACGAGCGAAGATTTGGGTACTGCAGGTAAGAAGACCAAAGAGTATCTCAAATCTATGGAGAAGGTCCGTGTGGAGAAGATCATCATAGTAGGCGCGCCGGCGGCGTGGAAGGGCAAGACAGAAGTGGATGTTAGCGAAGAACAGGGCGGCAAGAGCGCTCCAGCAAGGAAAGCCGGGTTTGACTTTCACGACCGTGATGATGGCAGGGCGGCTTGGGCTGTTGTTCGAGATCCTGCTGTCCTTGTTGGGTCGGGATGGAAAATCTCGTTTGCATGAGCGCCTCGCAAATACCACTTGCGGACGCCATGCGACTCCTTATGCATCTGCAGGCGCGGCGCTAGGTCATCAGCCACGGCGGCCATGTGTCTGTACTCTGCAGGTCAAAGTTGCTAGAAAATGGAATGAATTCACCACGGATTTCCTATCCTGTCCAACGTTGCGATGTCTTGTTGTCCGGTGTAGCTTGGTAGTGGTGTCTATCACGACTCTGCGTCGCAGTACTATCGAACTCTGTTGCAGTGTTTGAGTTTTCGTACGTTGTTGCTTGTGGTGAGCCGCACATCATCAATGTCTCGTTTCATCCTTCCCTATAAATATGACCGAACCTGAAGGGGGAATTGATCGATGCAAGGTCGAGGTTGGCGTTTGGCGTTCAAAATATCTCAAATTCCGGAGCTTGTTCGTCAAGTCTTTCAAACTTCTCTCTCGCAAATCGCTCCACGATTGTGCTCCATCCTATTGCGCTTCTCACATCATTCCCACAACACCTGCACCAGGAAGAAGACGTCCGCATTATGCAGCCCAACTTCCAGCACGTGGTTGGAGGCCTCACGAGTCGTGGTGGAACCGAGGTCATCACCCGCCGATGTCCTCACCGGGGATGATTTGGAATGGCGTTTGACGGAGCTCAACTTGCAGGAAACGCATCTCAGTTCCGTGCCCGTCTCCACGCGGTCGCCGTTCCGCAGGTAGGTCTATTTGTCACGTCTATATGTGAGCTTCCAGTAAAATCACAGATGTGCTTGCGATATTGATACTATCACGATGGATCTGTCAAACACGCAGGACGGTGCATGCCGCCGATACATTACTGCATCGTGCGAAACCCTCTTCTGGATCGGGTGGGTGTGACTGCGTCAAATCGAGCATCTGCCCACTGCTGCGGCGATTTCAAACACTTTCTTCCTCCAAATTTCGTGAGCCTTTAATATCATGTCTTCATCCACCGACTACAGTAGGAGCTACACGAGCACAGCTTCGCTGGATTCTAACATGCGGCCTGCCAGGCCGAAGACTGCCACTTCTTCGGCTTCATCGACAACATCAACATCGACTTCTTCTACACATCCCTACCTTGGCGATGGCAAGGTTATGGCCATCGAGACCTGGACAGCATCCGTACCTGGCAAGAGAGGCCATGGTTCTCCAGAAGACCTGGATCCGATCGTGCAAGCCTATCTGGAGACCAAGATGGCCCTGTTCCGAAGCGCGGCCAACAATGGCACACACCAAATTGCAGCTTGCTCCAAACAATAGCCATGACGTTGGTTTTCGTTTGCCAGATTCCACGGCTGTGGCAGGTTTCACCGGCATTTTCTACAGCTCCGGAGCTTTGACACACGCAACGTGCGCTGTATCACGACCCACCCACACACCGACCTGCTCAGTTGCACACGCCGAACGGTCAGGCCGGGTTGAGCTTGTCAGTCGTGTAGTGTCCTTCGTGCTACCAAAAGCAATTGCGATGACGACGAAGCTTGCTGCCGTCCAAAGTTCCAGCGCAACCTACGCAACGGATCTCGTGCCTCTCGACAGCCCGCCGGTACAAACAACAGAGCGTGACATGAGAATCGTTTAGGATCCAGCGACCATCTCCACGTTCTTTGTCCATAGCATGACTTGCACGGAGTTCGCGACCCTTTTCCATCTTATTCCGGAGGGGCTCATTATTCATCATCATTGATACCATCTGCTTGTCTTTGTCTAAAATCATACCCACGGGACCATCAAAACTTTGCTGCATTTCAAACCTGTCAGGACTGATAGAAATATGCTTTCGACATTCTGCAGAGGAACCTCCAACAAACTGGCACCGCTGCAGATCTAATTGGTGTTGAGATGCCTGATTTCATGATCGATTTGTTTGGCGCAGGCCCGCGTCTGCCAATATCCCAAAGAAACGGATGTTGTATATGTCTGACGGTCCATCCCAAGCTCTGATCATGCCACAACCTAATCTTTTGCGTTTCAAAACTTGACAGAAGTCATGCTCAACGATTTGGGTGGCCACAGACCTCGAGATTCAGCAGGCCTCTCACCGACTGCTGTGGAATTTGGCGCTGGGGATGTTGGATGGCAGGCACTTGGTCCCGCGATCGTTTTTACAACGCTTTCCACAGTAGTGGTGGCACTGAGATGGTATACGCGGTACAGACTTGTGCGATGCGTAGGCTTCGACGACTATATCATCCTTCTTTCATTGGTACGCTTTCTCGTCTTACAGACTCAATCTGATCAGTAGAAGCCGTGCTGACTTGCCCAGATCTTCACTTGGGCAATGACTGGTCTCATTGGTGCGGGTGTACATAAAGGAGTCGGCAGATACAGCAATGATGTTGATACCAGCATGATCGCGAAACTCATTGTCGCGCAGAATTCCGTCTGGGCGATCACAGTCAATACTTCCAAGGCATCCATCTTGGTGCAGTATCTGCGATTCACTAGCGACCGTCGCGCTCGAGTCTTGTGCTACGTTCTGATATCTTGCCTGCTCCCCGCCGCATGTTGGGGTGTGTTTGGGGGAATATTTCTGTGCAATCCGACCAGCAAGCTTTGGACACCGAATCTCCCCGGCCACTGCTCAGATGCACAAACCTATTGGGTCTCCGTAGCTGGTATCGACATTGGCCTTACCTTGCTGGTTCTGCTGCTTCCAATTCCCTTCATAGCCGGCCTGCATCTGCCCCGGAATCAGAAGGTGGCCACCATGCTGGTCTTCCTGCTCGGCTTTCTTGTCTGCGCCGTGAGCGTAGCCCGAGTCGCTACAGTCATTGGAGTCGCCAAGCAAGGCGACATGGTGATGAGTGGCATTTGGGCAATCATCTTCTCCATAACGGAGGCGAATGTAGGCATAGTATGTGCCTCGCTGCTTGCTCTTCGAGCGTTGGTTGTCAAGCTGTGCCCGAAGCTCATGGAGGAGAATGAGCCACCGAAGCATGCACTGCGGCTTCCCATGGTTGAGAACGCAGAGCCAATGTGGACATCGATTGACTCTGAAGCGCCGACGCTTGTTCCGGGTGGCAGTATGTCACTTATGGACAAGTCGAAGAGTCCGAGCTCTCCTATTGCGTGGCGGGCGCAGTCTTTGCTACAGCCGCAGATGGAGGACCATATCAGACTAGCAATGACATATCTAGCTGATTCTCGGGGCGGTCATCTAGATCGGAGAGACTTTCTCAAAGATACAGGAAAAGAAGGGTCAGGCACTGAATGAAATGTATGTCCGTGCCCTCTTATCCATAACCTCCAACCAGCTTCGTAGGTGTTTGTCGTTATGTGTCGTGTGTAGTATACAACAAGCAAGCCTGTCAGGCTGGTGACACGAAGTTTCCGAGACAATAAGATGGATGGTCAACGGTGTGATGTTGCGATGACTTCCTCCATCCATCCTGTGTATTTTATTTTATACTTCGCGGCTTAGTAACATTTCACTCACACGCGAACTCCATGGTTGCCTTCGCGACCTCAAGCCGACTATATCATCTATCATGGCGAACCCGCTCTGCTCCCGCTCACTGGCACACTCGCTGAAGCGGCTGAAACTCTCACCGCCGGCCGCCGTTCAGACGCGGCAGCTGCACCACTCCGCCCGCAATGATGCTTCCCCTTCTGCCTCTGCCAGCGAGATGGCCTCGATCCGCCTGCCACTCGCAGTACAGGCGACATACCTCGCTCCCTTGAAGCGCCAGCCTACACACAACATCACTTCGGCCGATCTGCAGCTACGGTCATATAGTGTGCGGAATCTCGATCTGTTCACGGACTTTGCCATGCGCGCAGCCTACTACCTAAATCTCCCCGCAAAGGGCCCAATGCCGCTTCCCAAGAAAACGGAACGCTGGACGGTGCCGCGCTCCAACTTTGTACACAAGAAATCGCAGGAAAACTTTGAGCGCATCACCCTGCGCAGATGGATCCGCATCGTAGATGGCCACCCGGAAACTGTGGCTGTATGGTTGGCTTTTTTGAGGAAGTTCCAATACTATGGGGTAGGCTTGAAGGCGGATGTCTGGGAGAATGGGAGCGTAAACACACTGCAGGAGATGGACAGCGAGGCGGAGAGAATACGGGGCATGATGGGCGAAAAGGGCGAACTGGAGATTTTCCTCACGAAAAATAAGACAAACCCCGCCACAGAGAAGAAGGCCCTGTTTGATGAGGTCTTCAAGGGTGCGTACGGAGCGCATTCGCCTCTGGGTGGCGCGCCGAGCGTACCAAACGCAAGTAGAAGAGTCGAAAAGATTAGTCCAGGCTGGACGGAGAGAAGGAATGAGCGAGTGGATAAGGCAGCAGTGAAGGATACTATCACAGATGCCGCGGCGCCTAAGGCATGATACGCCAATTTGCGATTGCACAATAATACCCGTTTGACTGGCGCACGAGGCATCGAAATCGCTATGTCCTGATAGAAGCCTGTGCCGCCCTACGACTATGACCGCAGGAATCCCAGCCAGTCAGCGGACACAACAATGTACACTGTATAAACTTTAGCGTATGCGTCGACAACGTGGAGCAAGCGAACCATCTTCGAAAACAAACAACCCCCACCCTACGTTCACACTTTGCTGTATCAAATTCTGCCGTGGCATGCCTGATGCGGTTTTCTCGAACTACGGCATAGCATTGTGCTGAAAGTTTCCAATCTGGTTGAATCAGTAATGAACTCGTACGCATGTTGAGGAACCGTCAAACGCTGTTGAGAATGTCATGTCTTTGATCCACATCAGACGCCCTGCTTATGCGGCGGTTGCGTAGATGTCGTTTCAAAATACTGGCCGCCAGGAAGGAATTGAATGACTTGTAAGCTGCAAAACAGGTGCTTGTTCCAAGGGCATGGAGCTGCTGCAGAAGCCATGCGGCATTCAACTGAAGCTCTTCATTAGAGTGGCTGTGAGTAAACTATTAGCAGCAGCGCAGAAGAGATTCCCAACAACTTTGTGTTTTCCCCGCGGGCCAGCATCGCGTTGACAAAACGCTTTACAGTCACGCACAATGAGGACCAAACTGCCGGTTCTCTTTCTGGGAGGAATATTCTACTCAATGAGAGCCAACAGGTGATCAAATTCCGGGATTGTAAGCTCCAAATACCCTACGGGTAGGCAAGACTGCTCCATGCAGTTTACGTGTGTATGTAGCTGAGTGGACGATGCTTTGTTGGGCTTCTTTGACTGCATATGAATAGCGTAAACGTTATTGGTGGCAGCACTATTCGTCTCACTATGGGTTGGCACTACATATTCTAAGTGAACTCATGCCTCTATGGAAGCAAAGTCTTGCACGTTGTTAACTTCAATATTTCCACATAGTTGACATTGGATGAACATGTTTATCTGCGAACGGTCATGAAGATGAACAATGATGAAATGCGTCGAACGAAAGCGTCCTTATTCCCCTCAATACGATATTCCTAGCAAGACTCATACGATTGGCACGCATACAGATGTTGAAGTCTTTTAAAGTTGAAACGTGCTTACCCCAACCCCAACCCCAACCCTATGCGCTGCTGAGGTGAAGTGAAGTCAAACTATATGCCAAGGATGCTGTCAGCGGACTTCGCCGCCATCAGATCAACAAGAAAGACACATCGCGAGAAAGAACAAACATCGCTTCTCATTATCTGATCTCATCTGTCTTCCCGATGCTAACAGCCCTCCATCATATCTCTTCTCTCTACCACTCATTCAACCACCTCTCCCACAGCCTAGGCGACGTCCACGACGAGATGGCAGAAAGACCGTACGCGAGAGCCGCAGAAACCGTCGACTTTCTTCGGCTCAAGCTACCAGAAGCTCTTGCCAAACCCCGTGTCGCAGTCGTCTGTGGGAGTGGTCTCGGTGGACTTGCAGAGACGGTCAACGAAGGTTCAAGAGAGACATGGGAGTACAAGGATGTGCCCAACTTCCCTCTTTCCACAGGTCTGTTCTTGCGCGTGAAAGCTACGACCACAGTAAGGTACTAATGATCTATCATCTCATAGTGGTCGGACATGCTGGGAAACTCATATTCGGAACTATGGGCCCCCAGGGTAGTGAAGTCCCCGTCGTATTGCTCGTCGGACGCGCACAGTCAGTAACTGTGATATATAGACGATCAAACAACAAGCTCATTTCATTCATAGTTTCTACGAAGGCCACTCAATGGAGGCTACTACGTTCGCCACTCGAGTCTGCAAATTGCTCGGCGTTGAGACCATCATTATGACCAACGCCGCTGGTGGACTGAACCCTGAGTACAACGTTGGCGACATCGTGGCACTCAATGACCATCTCAACCTTGCTGGAATGGTAGGACAAACACCACTACGAGGACCAAATGAGGATGAGTACGGAGTCCGATTTCCACCGCTTTCCGATGCATATGACATTTCATTACGCCAGCTTGCGCACAAATCCTGGAAGGAAATCCGGCAGCAGGATCCAACTGATAGGAAGCTCCACGAAGGAGTCTACGTGTTTGTTTCCGGACCGACCTATGAGACCAGAGCAGAATGCCGAATGCTGAGGCAACTAGGCGCTGATGTGGTCGGCATGTCAACGGTCCCCGAAATTGTCGTGGCCAGACATGCTGGCATGCGGGTACTGGCGTTCAGCTTGGTAACCAACAAGGCCGTGCTGGAGCCGACAGCACGAGCTGATGATCCGGCCCTGCAAGGTCTGTCGCGTGAAGAGCTCGATCAGCACCTCAGTCAGGGCAAGGCAAACCACGAAGAGGTTCTAGACGCTGGCAAGGCAGCAGCGCTAGACATGCAGAGCTTGGTCCTCCGCATTGTGAGGGATCTATAGTCCACGGGCGTGGTAGACAGGAGCAAGGTAGACATGCATCCTCAACCGGAGCCTTTCTTGACACCTCCTTTCCTGCTCTCTTGCAGCGACTTGTAAAAGGCCTTCTTTCCACTCGTTTTCTTGTTCTGCACGTCACCGTACTTCTTCTTGAAACGTCCAGTTTCTCGCTCGTTTGCCAGCACCTCCTCGACAAATGTTCGCTTTCGCTTCTTGTTCTCGAGGCGGCCAGTGAAGAATTCTGTCGGCCCTTCAACGATGGTACCGACCTGGCTATACTCTGGTGCCTGCAGCTTCCCGCCGTCCTTCTTGTAGTGACGATGCGGGTCCAACACGCCACGCATCTTGATTAGTTGCAAGTCGCGCTTCAATTCGGGTGTCATGTCGGTCTTTGGAAGATTGAACCATTTGTCGCCTGCGGTGGCCTTCTTCTGCTGTGCCTCTAGTTAGCACTAATCCACGAAGGTCTCTCATGACAAGCGTGATGGTGTGGTGAAAACTCAGAGTAACTATGATAATGAAGCTCTCAGTGGCGCAGAAAGACAGCCAAAACGGTGCCCGGACTCTGCTCAAGATGAAGTTTGGGATAATTTTCCTCATTGTAAGTGGGAAGAAAGGAACAATTTAACGTACCTCAGCAGCGGCAGCCTTGGTGGTGACCGGGTCCTCGACCTTTCTGATGACACTCGCTTGCTTGCGGTGCTTCTCTTGCAGCAGTCGGGAAGCATCAACAGTAGCAATGTCTCCCTTGGTCGACACGTACGGCTTTTCGAGTTGGCCGGCGTCCAGCCGCGGAAAGTGGAAGCTGTGCTGGGCAGTCTTCTGGGTTAGCTGACTGTCCTTGGACTTTTCTTGTAGGCGTGCTGTGGCGCGCGCGAGCAATTGCTCGATCTGCTCATCACTGATGTCTTCGTCCGAGCTCTTCACAGCCCGCTTTGACGCGACCACGATAGTGTCGTCCATGATGTGCCGTACGACCAAAAGCTACATCAGATGTGCAGTGGTGGAGGTGATGAAGAAAGTTGAAGCGAGGAGAAATTTGAAGTTTGGTCTGAAAGAAGAAGCTCGGACATTCATTTCTAGCGTGCCTGCACGTCACCTCTTGTGATTGTGCCTTGGTGTCCTTTCCACCAGCTTTGGCGTCCTCTCGAACCTCCAGCATTTGAACATATTCGACTTGTACATAGTCAACCTGAAAGTGCCTCCAGCTGCCGTGCGCATATCTACTCGCCTATCATGCCGATTGCTCCCAAATCGAGCGTCTCCTACGCGAAGCATACCCTTCCATATCCCATCTACGCCGCCGACTGGGACCCCTACAACCGTGGCTATCTGGTTGTCGCAGGAGGAGGTGGAGAGGGCCGCAGCGGAGTCGTCAATCAAATAGTGCGTTTCCCTGCTTGATTCGCCTAATTGGAGACTGGTCTGACGAGATCCCAGAATGTCCTAGACGTGAACAACCGCGCCATCATATCCGACGCTGCCCAGATTGAATTGTCAAGAGAGGAAGATTCTGTGAGCTCCCTTGCGAGTTTGGCTACTAAAGATGGCTTGATCGTCTTTGCTGGTATCAATTCCTCGCAGGCCGAGCAAGATGCTGGCAAGAATGAGCATTTCCGAGCATTCGATATCCGATATCCCCCGCGTAAGAAGCAGAAGACGCAAGAAGCTGGGGAGGATGCGAAAGGCGAAATCAAGCTATATGGGAAGCGTTCACTCTTCGCAACATCCACGGCGCCCAAAAAGGAAACATATCA
This sequence comes from Ramularia endophylla, assembly GCA_002116395.1. Taxonomy (NCBI): domain Eukaryota; kingdom Fungi; phylum Ascomycota; class Dothideomycetes; order Mycosphaerellales; family Mycosphaerellaceae; genus Ramularia; species Ramularia endophylla. The sequence continues at coordinate 61,108 of MWSQ01002007.1, read as the reverse complement.
ACGATTATTGCGTCTGTCGCCCACGCGAAAGAGTGATTCGCCTGGAAAGCGTGTTGGCGCGATTGCATCTGGACTTGCCAGAGACTCCGAGATCATTGTGTTCAATGCCACTGTGCGTCTGCCAGAGCCGGCAGATATCATCACCAGAATTGCGTTGCCTGAAAAGGCAGAAGCCGCGGACCTGGACATCGCTCTCACCCCAGAGTCTGACTTTAGCGTTGCATATTGCGACGACCGAACCATCTACGAGCAGACAATTCGGTACGACTTCAATAAGAGAAAGGCCGAAAAGAGGCCTGTGGGCCCGAGACGCGCATATACAATGCCTACCCCGGAGGACTTCCAGAATCCAAACAGCCGTGCTAAATTCCGCTGCCTACGGTTCTTGAACTCAGAAAACGTCATCGCGATAGTGAACAAGCCTAACAAGAGTGGTGCAGAGCTGCGCATATTCCACCTCTATCCAACGGGACCGGCCATCGAGGTTATGCAGCAAAACCTTCCTCGTCGGATGAAGCAAGCGACCAGTCTCGATGTATGTGCTCTGGATGTAGACAAGAATGGCAATCAGCAGTTTGCTATTGCCGTTGCTGGCCAAGACATCAGCATCGAGGTCTATACGATCAACTATCAGAACGCCACCGACACATTTTCTAGCTTGCGCAGCTATCTGACATTGCAGGACGTCCACAAGCAACAGATGACAAAAGTATGCTGGGCACCGTTCTACTCTCCTCCCCGAGCGCCTAATCCAGGCGATGAACCCACCAAGGAGAAGAATGGCGAGGCGAGCGCTCGGCCTATTCCTGCACACCCCGGACCCCAATACGCTCGTTTGGCATCGGTCAGCTTTGGCAATACCGTCGTAGTTGACACATTCCCACTTTCGCCCCTCGAGCCGAGTAACAAAGATTCCCGTTACGTCCTGAGCCATCCTTCCGATGAAGCGTTCTGGTGGTGGGCATACTTTATCGTCATCTCGTTCGGCGTTGCTGTCGCGGCGATGCTATACGCTTCCTTCGCCGGATATACTAGTGCCACTGCACCGCTTGGTCTAGTGAATCCCAATCTGCGTGATTATCTGGAGCCCTCTGCCGTGGTCGTGGAGACCCTCACTAAGACCGTTCAGGAAGTCGTCCCTACAGCCGTAGTCGGCGGCGGAGCCCTGCGATATGCTTTGGAGGAACATCATGCCTCTCCAGAAGATGCAGAAGCTACAGCCGTTGTCGTGCGCGAGACATCGGACGGCATTGCCGTCGACGTCCACCCCGACAAGGAAGGCTATATGCAGAAAGACTCGCGTGCGAAACATTGGCACGAGTTAGAAGAGCACCAAAAATCAATTTGGAAGGTAAAGCTCATTAAGGCAGGCCAATGGGCCGAGCACGAAGGCGAAAGCGTCCTTAAGGGAGTTCTCTGGAGCACCTACGCGCAGGTAGCGAACGAGGTCTTGCGAGAGCTGTAGAATGATGTCGGCGGTGTATGTGATATGTTAGGCCTGGCGCATGCTTGAAAGCATCATTGTTTCATCATTCGCGGAGGAGGGCGCAAGAATTGCTGGTTCGGACCCTACTACGTTGTAGCTCACATCAACATGCAGGCACCAAATGTACCTGTCTTTATCACTATGCAGCACGGAGGGTTGTCGACCAATCCCAGCCTTCTCGGAGCATTCTACATGAACGCTTCCCCGCGTTGATGCGTCAGAGTTGGGCGTTATTACACTTTCAGCTGCCATGATGAAGCCAGTGCCTAGTGTCGAGATTTGGGGTTTGACTTTTGGGTTGATCCACAAGTCATTGGCATGCATATAAACGAAGATCGCCGTCGTTTACTTGCATTGTGGCTGGTGTTGACGCCGATGTTGCCGAACTATTTCGATTGTTGTAGCCTTGATATGGAAACTGCAATCGAGTGTTTGCTTGTAGTTGACTTCAAGTGGTTTAAGTCCAGTCGTCTTTGGTGGGAGTCTCGCGCTGCGCTTGGTCAATGGTGCTATCTTATGGTTCTCAACAACGATTGATAGATTATCGCGATCGCCAGGGTAGTTGAGTATACGGAGCGCATCTCACGATACTCCTACGAGCATGAAGCAGATGTGGAAATGCGGTCATTTGGCGGAAGATGAGGTCAAGTCGGTCGCATGCATCATGAACGGGAGATCCTCCACTGAGTCGTGAATGACAAGGGACTTGACCATGTCACCCAAAGGCTCCGACGATCGAGGTTTGAGCACAGGAATCGTTGACGAGATCTGGCGTCCCAATGTTTCTAGTTGTAAACTGTGAAGAACTGACAGATCGTTTTGAATGGGAAAGGCAGGGATCTCAACTAATTTAAACTTCACTTGATAGAAGTTAGCTCTACTCCGTACATAAGTGCCAGAACTGACGACACAAGAAGAGGGACAAGCGGTTGTAGACGGTATCAGCTGTGCGCGCGTTAGCCAGCCACCCTTTGCAGCCAGTAGTTATGCCTTGTGCGTAAAACTCCTTTTCCTGACACGGACATGATCGGTCACCAGAGCGAGTACTTTCATACCCCTTGTAGCTGCTTAACAAATAGTCGAGTGGGCAACATGGTCGAACCCATGAGTTTTACGACCGGTCTCAAACTTCTTTTGCTCGACCCACCACGACGCAACCACAACCACCAAGAGTTTCTGACTGTCAACTGGTGATTTGAGCTGTTGGTATCTGCTGGCAACTGTTATAGTAGTCAGTATGGATAGATATCGGAACGGATTCGCTTGCTGATGGAGTGTCGCACAGAGTGAATGAACCACATGGTCTGCGGCAGGTACAACCTGTAGCACGTTCTCACTCCCAGGGACAGTTGGACGGGCTCGAGATGAGCATAAGCTGTATGCATAAATTCGATGAGACGAGAGACGCAATGGGCTGGATGCGTTTCCTCCGCACACCCACCTGAAGTATCTTGGAAGATAGATCATAGCAGGCATGAGGATGTGATTGTTAGGACAAACAGTCTTTGCCATTGTAAGTCTCACGCCCCAATCACATACATGCAACGACCACAGAGCAGCCAAGGTGTCGTTTCCTCTATGTAGTGGGTAGGCCGTCGATGAAACCACACATCGTCTGGCATTTCGTATCGATAGGCGTCCGCCTCGCGGACATCACATCGTGTAACCCGGTGGACGTTGCGTTCAGTCCTAAAGGGGTATATATCGGGGTAACACAACCGCGCACCTCCCAGAGTGGATACTCGTGGAATGTCGTCCACCCATCACATCGGTCATGGTTATTTCGAGTGCCGCGCATCTACAATCTGTACAAGAGTATCGCATTAGCGGATAGCTGTTTGGCCAGAGGAAGACCCGGCGCAAGAACGATTTTCGTGATCTCCAGCATCGCCGGCCATGTGAAATCGGCAAAGCTGTTCTCGTGCTCTTCCACGGGTTCGCAGAGCTGATGACGGGTTTTATGCTTCATGTACTATTCCAGGATCTGTCGCCAGCCGCGTTGGGATGCAAAAGGGTTCATGCAGCACGTCTCGTGTGCGGCGTGATCTTACGCCTTGGGATGCAGCGAACAGCCGTGCCAGGTTTTTGACAGACAGCTGAGAGCTCTCTTGATTTTTATACTCATCAAAAGCAGAGGCTTCGGGGTTCCGGGCGATTGGGTCGGCGGGCTTCTTGTTCAAACCCGCGCAGCCCGTGCTTGTACCGCCAATGGCATTTTCGATTACCGTTACCCATGTCCTGGCTGTCCCACACAGTCATTTCTCGCTTGATAACATTGCTAGCCTGCTAGGGAGGCGGCAAGTGTTGTAGCAAACCAGATTGGTCCTTCATCCGTTCGTCGGTCGTTGTCCAAAAAGCCGGTCAATTTTCGTCTCGTTTCATACTGCAACTAGAGAGGAACTTACGCGCGGTGGCCGATTCTTTCACATGGTTGAGCGGGACTGGCAGGGATATGTGACCTTGGTCCCGCAGCCCGATGGCCTGAGCTTGGAGCTACAGCCCGTTCCCGCAAACCTTCACCAGGTTAAAGTACAGCCATCAAATGCGGTCAGGAGTCAGGACACACGATGCCTGATGACCTGAGATGATCCAACGCGCTGCCGCATGTAGCACACCGCGGAGCTGTCGACGGCTGCAGGCAACATGTGTCGATGAGCTCCTTCGACGTGATCTTGAACAGTTTGGTTCTGCTGGGGCCCGGCCCTCTTCCGCATGTTGTGAGACACTGCCAATCGATCGTCGCGTGGTTAGCGTTCCTGTGTGCCAGGATGATCGCTGTGTGCAACGCGAACCAGGGTCTCTCGCCGAAGGTGCTTTTTGTCTGCACGACTCGCCGAACAAGGCCCAAATAAGTGAGAGTATCTTGGGTTCGCACCGCCGTCATTTGCCCTTCTCCGTGTGATTTTAATCTTTGCATTTCTCTCTGCATCCCTTCGTGAACCGAATAAGAAACCTGGCCGTTGTCTAGTCGGTCTGAATTTCGCTTCCCCAGCTATGAATGTGCCACGGCTCAGCACTGCATCCTAAGGCGTCTGGAAGAACATCCTGCAGCCGAGGGGCGTTCGCACCGCACTTCAAACCATGGACAACGCTCCTGGAGCAACTCCGGTCCGGACTGGAAGTACTGAGGAGACGCGGACCTCACCTCACTCATCTCTGGAGCATCAGCGCAAACGACTCTCTTTCTTCGGTCGCTCGAGCACAAGCTCAGACGTCTCGACTCATCGTCGAGGACTTTCCTCTCTCAATGCCGCAATGTCACCCCGCTCTGATCTATTAAACTCTCCTTCCTCCCGACCTTCGACCTCCCTTTCACAGAATCGTCGGAGGACCGCCGACCCATTGGATAGCATCCGTAAATCTCTCTTTGGATCCAGGAAGAAGGCGCCTGCTAACGACCAAGTGAACCCACCCCGTCCAGGATCTTCTCGAAGGTCTCAGTCGCGGCAAAGCCAGTCCAGTGAGAAGACCAACTCGTCTTTGCTCCCTTTCACGAGTACAAAAAAGAAGCCACCGAAAGAAAAAGAAGAGCCACCAGAGTTCACAAATGAGGAGCCGAGTAAGCTGGACCTATTCCTCGAGCAGTCGCAATGTTCCGCTGACCACTACGACAGATCACCAACACCGCAAACAGTCGAGCATCTCGCGTCCATTCAACTTTCAACATCTAACCCACACAGCCAAGAAGCATCTTCCACAACTTCAAACAGTAGATGAAAGAAACCTTACTGCAAAGTTCTGGTCGGTCAATGCATACCAGAAGCCCAAGGAGGAACTCAAGGAGATCAAAGCAGATGACTTGTCAGAAATTGCGTATCAGCCCTCGGAGCTGTCGAGGCCATGTTCTTCTCAAGCAACGACCGAAGTTGGCGAGAATTTGGACGAGACCATCTTTGACGAGACACAGGAAACAAAGTTCAACCCCGATGCATTCGAAACAATCCACGAAGTTCAGCCAGTGCTAGCCGCCAATGCTCCGAAGCATTACTCTTCAATGAGTGCACTGAGCTCGCCAGTTCCCAACGATCCCGAGAAGCTACGCCACCTGATCAAAGAGAGAAGCCTCCGCGACGAAGATGGCGCTCCAGGCCCTCAACGTGCAGCAACCGCGTCAGATGTGCGTGTAAGCCTTCCAGTCAGGCCGGCGCCTCCGCCCGAGACTGTGAGTGGGCCTCTGGAAAGCCGGCTTGCAGATCAAAGCCTTCGAGAGAAGCAACCTCTGCCTCCAGTACCTGCTCGAGCATTGCGTAAAGTGCCGTCAAAAGGCTCGCTGAGATCGAATATTGGGACTCTTGGTCAGCTATTCCCAGTTCCGCCTGGTTACATACGGGCCAGCTCTGCTGCTGGATCTGCTGCCGGATCTGTAGCTGGCTCGTTTGTGTCGAAACGATCGTCCAAGTCGGTTGCGACTGTCAACTCTCGAACAGACGTGTTGAGCGAGCCGACTTGGGAAGACGACATTGACTTTGCCTTCGATCAGGAGGCGGAAGCAAGCTGCGATTTTGATTGGGAGAATGCGTCGGCTTTGCGTGAAGAGGCCGAACTCCCAGTCACGCCGTCAGACCAGGCTGCTCCAGACGACGACGAAAGTCCAATGGGCGAGCCTGGCGGAGTGCGACTGTCTGCATGGCTGGGAGACGCGCCATCCACATCTAGCTCCCAGTCTCCCGCACCGCGCGAAGGTGGCGAAGATGTCGTTCAACACAAGCGTGGATCTTCAGTCGGACATCGTGGGTTCCAAGCGGCACGAACTATGTCGAATGATGCTGTTGTGCAGACACAGCCTCCTCTCGCCCTCAAGATTGCCACATCTGCGTCAGGGAGTCCAATCCCATTAATCAAGGCTAGTCTCCTCGATTGCGAGAAGTCACCGTATACTGAAGGGGAGATGAACTTTCCAGGCTTCGATCCCACCCGATTCCCCGAATACTTGAGCGACCCCGAATCGTCATCGCGCTCGAGTCAACGCCGCAAGTCGAGTTCTGCCAATTCATACGAGAGCAGTGGACGGTCCTTGCGAATGGGTAGTGAGAGCACGCGTTGGTCATCAGCGTCAACCAGCTCTATTCCAGACCTGCTTCATAGTAGGCGAAAAAGTAGATCGTCCGTCCGCAAGTCCCATCGAATGTCACGTCAACTGGAGTCGGTGACTTCAGCAGACGAGGATGACGATGAAGTTCTGGCTATACCACGCCCTCAGTGGCCCAGAGCGCAGACCGACGCCATCATCATGCGCAGGCCTTCCACGTCTGGCGATCGCGCGCTGCTGTTCTCTGCAGGACGGACTGTCCAGCGAGGGCGTTCCGCAACGCCACCCAGCCGCGTCGCTCTCGGAGACAGCGTGGTTGAGTTGCCAGGTGAAGATCGTGCTGGCTGGATATGATGCGGCAAGGAAAGAAATGAAATGTCGAAATGCGAAATGATATGTTTTGGCTTGCGATGCGATGCGAAGGTGTTTAGGAATGCTTCTGACTGCTCTTACCTATTCTTGATTGCGAGGGCTGGAGGAGATACCCACACGTCACGTCCATGACGGAGGCGCTTGTCTTTCTGTTTTGGCATGGTTGTACTCAGAAGCATGCCCGAGAGGCAAAGTCAAACTTGAACGTTGACACTGCCTCGATGCAGTGAAAAGCCGGTTTCTTCCAGTATTGTACCCTTGCTAGGCGGCCGATGCTGTCCTTGATTTTGCTGTGAACCCGGTGTCAACCCATCAAGGCTTCCATCCATGTCCCGTGAATTGATGAAAGCGGAAGTTCATCTCCTCGTTCGACGGAGCATGTTCGCGGTAGTGAAGTCAGGATCCGCAGAAGTGATGTACCATGGGTGTGATGCTGATCGTCCTGCCCAAAGAGGCATGTACATTTATGCTGGTTGAAGGCATTCCTGGGAACGGTTCATGATGCTCGTTTTATGGTAAAGAAACGCACGTGAATGAAGGTGCGGGAGAGCGGGAAGCGGCTAGGAGGTACCCAGGACCAAAGAGTAAAAGCGGTCCCCTCGGGTTGTCTGGCCGTTGTCAACACAAACCTTTGGGCTCAAGCACCTTTTGTACCACTCCACGACTGCATCTACTCAATTGCATACCCCGCAGCATCGATATCCCGCCGAACAGTTTCAAAGGCTTCCAGTTGCGCTTACAGCATTATGCGAACACGTCATGGCCGTGCTTGAGCAGTCGTGGTATGTTGAGATGGTTTGGCAGCTGCGGGGACATTTGAGCTGACCTCGCTATGCACACAGGATCAAAGTGCAGGAGAAGACATTTGGTAAATGGTAAGATAGAGCGAACATGGATGGACGCATATAATGGCACAATAAGCTGATTATGGGATCACCAGGCTCAACAACAAGCTCAAAGTCCGCAATGTCGAGATCACGAATCTGGTCACCGACCTTTCGGACGGCGTAGTCCTCATTCACCTTCTCGAGATACTCTCTCAAGAATCCCTCGGCCGCTATGCCGCTCGCCCCAAGCTACGCGTTCAACGCTTTGAAAATGTCAACATTGCCCTGGACTTTATCAAAGGACGAAAGATTCAGCTGACGAATATCGGCGCGGAGGATGTTGTAGACGGCAATCGAAAGATCATATTGGGTTTGATATGGACACTGATTCTGCGATTCACCATCAGCGACGTCAATCATCAAGGTCTCAGCGCTCGGGAGGGACTGTTGTTATGGTGTCAGCGGAAAACGGCATGCTACGAAGACGTGGAAGTGAGAGACTTTTCGGGCAGCTGGAACGATGGTTTGGCATTCTGTGCGCTCTTGGACATTCACAGGCCAGATCTTATCGACTATGACGATCTCGACAAATCAGACCACCGTGGGAACATGCAGCTGGCCTTTGATATCGCTTCTAAGGAAATCGGTATCCCGGACCTGCTTGATGTCGAGGACGTTTGTGATGTTGCGAAGCCTGACGAGCGATCTCTCATGACATATATTGCATACTGGTTCCATGCGTTCTCGCAGATGGAAAAAGTGGAGAATGCAGGGCGACGAGTCGAGAAATTCGTCTCCAATATGCAGGGCGCTTGGGAAATGCAGAATACATATGAGCGGAGAGTACGTGCACTGCTGCAGCAGATCGCCAAGCAGCGGGAAAACTGGCAGAGCGCAAAATTCGACGGGACGTACGCGGATGCGAAAGCTCAAAGCAAGGCTTTCACGGTATACAAGCAGAGAGGGAAGCGGGAATGGGTTGCTGAGAAGAGTGACCTGGCGGGTCTTTTGGGAAACATCAAGACGAAGCTCAACACCTATCAGCTCCGCCCGTATCAGCCGCCTGCGGACCTCAGCCTGGAAGCCCTTGACACAGCTTGGAATGGTTTAATGGAAGACGAACGCGTGCGAAGTCAGGCCATCAACAACAAAATTCGCGATATCAAAAATAATCTCCGCAAGACTTTTGCCGACAAAGCTAATGACTTTGCGCTCGCACTCAAGACCATCAGTCTCAGCATTTCTGGACTGGAAGGCGACGTCGACGACCAGCGAGAACACACTTCGCAGATTGCCCAAAATCTACCACCTCTTGACCAGTATCTTGATATTATCGCGAACTTGGACACGCAATGCGAAGAGGCAAACATTGAAGAAAACGACTACACAACATACACATACGACGAACTCGCGTACGAACTGGGCCTTGTGCGGAGCAGCGTGCAAAAGAAGCTCGCATTTCTCGATAACCAACTGGTCGCCCGCAACATGACAAACCTGACACCCATCCAGCTCGAAGAATTCGAGTCCGTCTTTCGACACTTTGACCGCGACCTGTCCAATTCGCTTCAAGAACTTGAGTTCTCTGCCGCGCTTGCCTCGCTTGGGTTGGTTTACGATGAGCAAGAAATGCATGAGCGTTTCGTCGAAGTAGCGGGCCATGGCGGCCACGTCACATTCGAGCAGTTCATTCGATTCATGGTCGATGTTACCGAGGACCAGAACACCGCTGAACAGGTCTTTGAGAGTTTCCGAGAAGTTGCAGATGGCAAACCGTATGTAACGGAGCTTGACCTCACGCACTCCTTGATTCCAGACGAGATTGTGCAGCAGCTTATAGAGGAGATGCCTGCCCACAAAGGGCCCGATTTGCAACAGGACCGGGACTTGCCAAAGTACGATTACATCTCTTTCATGGATAAATATTTGCATGGTGGTGACGGGCTGAATGGGAAGCGGCGATGAGTCTGAGAAGGCGTTGGTAAGACGATTGTCGGTGTGCTTGGACGTGTTGTGTTGCATTTGCATTGTGATGATGATACCAGGGTCGAAGGCGTTGATAGCGTAGCAGAATACGCTTAATCACTTATTGTTTATTCGAATGAGATCTCTCCAACACCTCGCACTAGGTACGTGTGTCGCCCTGCTTCAGGTCCTCACCAGCACTTTCCAGCCCCCTCATTTCTTATGTCAGAATTAAGGTTGACGTAGATCTACCTTGGACTTTCTTAAATCCAAAAAGGTAGCTTCATCAGAAGCAACGAACAACTGAACACCCACCAGACACAAGACCATGTCGCTCGAAACATTCGACGCAGCGCCACTGCTGGATGACTTCACTCCTCTCTCCGAGTATAGCTCTCAAACCCCAGGCTCGTTCTTCGGCGGCAAAGCCGTCTTGCACTTACATGCTCCGAACTCGACCATCAAAATCTCCAATGACCAATTCAGCGCACAGTCCGACTTCCAACGGCTGTTTGGTGGCAGTGCTCCTGCTGCAAGCTCCGATGGCGATTTACATCTCTCCGACGTCGATGTCTGGGTAACATCAAGACATGTGCTGCTCTTCGCACCCGCACATTCGTTTGGCCTGCAAGTCTCATACCCGACCATCACCGTCACGGCCCAGGACGGCCAAGACGTACTGTTGGAGTTGAATCTCTCCGATGCCGACACTGCAGACGAAGATATCCAGTTCGTTCAAATTCGCATTGCAGCAGGTGATGTCCAACACCACGCAGCTGCAAATCCAGCCCAAGCAGACGGCGGTGCACTGAACGGGACAACGAGTCACAACGACGCATCTACTGCGCTCTTCAAAGCTATTTCAGATTGTCAAGAGCTGAATCCCGATCCTCCTCAGCCTGGTGAGGAGGGCGAAGATGGAGAGGGCGGCTTTGACGAAACAGCGCCTGGAGCGACAGGTTGGATCACGAGCGAGAACATGGGCGACTTCATGGACGAGAATGGTAACTTCAGAATACCGGAGGGAATGACGGTCATTGGCGGCGGTGGCGAAGAGGAAGAGGAACAGGGAGCACCAGCAGAACCACTCGGAGAAGGCGCAGGACGGACGAGGACTCTTGCTGAACTAGACACCGAGGACGGCGCTGCAGAGGAGGATGAAAGCAAATGGCAACGCACTGGTTGAGTGGCTTTTCTCCTCATCATTTCAACTTGGACGTGGCGATATGCTCTACGCATTGATCGGAGGACACTCAAAACAAGCCAAACTAGAGACTGGACACAAAAGTTCATATGTGGGTATCTAAACACATCCAATTCCTCCACATTAGAAACTAAGTCTTCAAAAAGCCGTCAGCGTCATACAAGCTCTTGGGCGTGTTTCCCATCGCTATCGGCGAGCTCATCTGAATGCCCATCTGCCCTGGGGAGGTGGACAGCAGCCTTGGATCACAGGTCGCCTCCGCACTCCTGCGAGGTGTGACCTCTGCTGGGTGGATCTTGTAGGAAGGAGTTTCCGACACCTTCCCCTGCTTCTCCCAGAACTGTTCGCCATCATCCCAGACACTCGAAGCTCGCTTCTCCTCCCGCTCGCTTGGATCTTCCTTGCCCTGACCGCCGCTCCACCGCTTGAACTCGGCATCGAACCCGGCCAGAGCTCCATCTAGGATCCGATCAAAGCTTTCGGCATCGATTTCATCCATTGCACTTTCTCGCTCACCACCGTGGTCGCCCTCCGCAGCACCTCCTTGCGTATATTGCTCAGAAGTACGACTGCTAAAGTCGAAGTCGAACAGACTATTGCTACTTTCCTCGGTTCCCAAGACGCCACCCGCCCACGGAAGAAGGGGGCTGGCTTCGCGGCCCAAACGTTGCCAATTCCTGCTTTGTCGGTTGGGAGTTCCCGTATTGTATTCACTATTCATGCGACGCAATGCCGATACATTGTTGAGGACGGATTTGGCAGGTGCGTTGCGTGGACCTTTCGGGCCGTCTCCCAGCGTTTGAGGATTGGCCTTGTCAGCAGCCGGAAGGTTCAGCGGTCGAACGGACTGCTGGAAGGCAGGCGACTGTGGAGGAGAGCTGCTTTGCGGGATTGTAGGTAGGAAAGGCTCTGGTGATCGACGTCGAACCCGACTGGGAGAGCCTGTGCTGGAAACGCGACGAGGCCGAGGAGCGCTGGCATGGGTTGGTACAGCGGGTGGCTTCCATTCCGGCAACTGGTAGACCGGATCTCCAGAAGTCGTTGGTGGGAGCAAGATGGGAATGCTGCTCAACCCCAACGCGCCTTGGGAGCTGATTGAGGGTATTCGCGACATCATAGAGCTCGCATTGGAGCTTGTCAATGCCTCTTTTGGCTGACAGACTGCTCGTGGTGTGGCCTCAACGTCTTGAGGGGAGGACTTCGGCGAGCAAGGTGGCGAGTCCTCCTTGGGAATGCTGCTCATCGGATGGTCCCCCTCCTTTTCGCCGTCAACCATGTTCGCAGCAGCAAACGGAAGGAACCAAGAACTGCGTTCTGGGTTCGCCACGTCCAACATGATCGAAGGCGGACTTGCAGGATCGTACTCATGTCCTGCTGCGTCGGGCATCGGGAGATTGATCATAGGCCAAGCAGGGTCGTATTCTTTCTTCGCTGATGTCTGGAGAGGCGGGCTGGAAGGTAGTTCCATCTCTATCGGGGAAATTGGTGATGAGTTGTCGGACGACAATGAACTCCCCAGCGCAAATGGTGACTGGTCGTCATTATCATTCGCAAAATCCATGGAGAACTCGGGAAGTGGTGCGTCGTGGTTCGTGGCCGCAACAGATGCCCGAGCTTTGCTTGGAGTAGGAAATTTGGGGATCACGAAAGGTCCGGATGAGCGATTAGACTGCCTTGAATTTGCTCTGCTTCCATCTGGCGAAACCGACAAATTCGAATCGGAGACTGTGAATGCCACGCCAGCGTGTTCGTAGGCGTTCCAAGCTGATAAAGTGGGCGAGTCGGGTGTCAAAGATGCTCGTAGGGTCTGAACTCGCAGGCTGCCCGGCAGAGCGGAGTTGCTGGACTGGTGAGTAGAAGTGGGCCTCCTTTTCTGCACGGTGAGCTGTACCTCGTCCTCTTGGCAGCCCTCGTTGCGGTGGAACTCGTCACTCTCCCTCTCCTCTTTGATGCGGTCCATGAGGTTTGCCGGACTAGCTGATCGGCTACGAGCCGCAGGTCCCAACACTTGAGGCGTCAGCGTACTGATGCGGACACAGTTCTGCCTTCGATGACCTTTTCGAGCATTGGGGCTCCCTTTGAGTGCACTGGGTACAGCCAGCGTTGCCGCACTAGGATCCCATTGGAAAGGATTTCCGCAGCTGCTGCGGCCTGAGTTCAAAGTAGAGTCAGACGACTCGCGATTGGCGCTGAACTTGTTGTTTGCGTTGCCTGAAATGTCGCGTAGAACGCTTACTCGTTTGCGCTCTGCTGGAGAGCCATTGGCTGAGACCGAGCTCTGCCTCTTGTTCTTGCGAGTAGGAGTTATGATCTTCTGCACTCCTCCGACAGACCCATGCAGAGAGTTGGTGGAAGACACGCGGCTCATTGAGATGCTGTTGGCTGTCCCGAGTTGCGCAACAGACAACCTCTTTTTCCGTATACTGTCTTGAGAGCTTGTACTTCCAGAGGATGGGTTTCGCGTCAACAGGCTGTCGCTACTGAAGCGTATTATGCTCCCACGAACAGATCCAGACTTTTGAACCTTAGAAGTTGGCACTGAAACGTTTGGTCGCGGACCGTTCACGCGCGGATTACTCCAGTGGCGGTTGGATACTGCCTTCAACGAAGCGTGCTCGTCTTCAGCAACGACATCCTCCAGAGTTGGCGAATGCAAAGCATCTTTGTCGTCGTTTCTAGACAAGATCGGGCTGGTGACGAGCACAGAGCTACTGGCAGAATCGATGCTCGAAGAAGACATGCGCGAGATACACACTCCCTGCCGGGTGTCATCTTCGTTGTCGAAGTCGGTGATGAGGCGATGTGGCGAGATAATCGGTAGTGGAGGCACAGGTCCTGCAGGTGGTTGACTTGTTGGTGCTCCCAGGCTGAGCGATCTACCATGTAGTTCCGGGCGACGCAGTCTATACGGACTGCGCTCAACCAAACCGAATACTGCGTCGTCGACCATGGGGTCCGCCAACACACCAACGGACACTGATCGAGCTGCTTGACTGCGTCTGCTGTCGTCGTTTGCTATGGCAGCGCCAGATCGAATGGCAAAAGACGGTAACACATCTGGTTTTGGGCTCGTCGTACGAGCAGCTGTTTCTGTGGTCGAATTGTGGTCGTATTCATCGGTGTGGTTGGCGCTGGTTCGGTCGACTGAACCCAAACTCGATAAAGCCAGGAGCTGCTCCATTGTTTCATGCTGCGGCAATTCTGGCGAAGTCTTTTCGCTGATTGGACTCTCCAATTCAACGATGGCGGACAGGTACTTATTCCTCCCAAATTGTATGCCGCGATTTCGAAACTTCTTTGGCAAAGACACCGAGGACCTCAATCGCTTGGGATTGGGATTGGCGACTGCACCGGGTTCATTGAGGGTCTCGTTCGATGCCAGCGCGTCCCATCCTTGCTGAGAATGGGGCATCATTTGGCTACAACGTACCCCTGTAATAAGTCGGGGTAGCTGCTCCATATTCCTACTGGGCGAGATTGCAGCGCTGGCTGCTCCTTGCTCCATCTCCGCCAGTCTCCTTTGGTGTTGCTTTTTTTTGATCACAATGCGGACGGCGACACCAGTGATTGCGAGAATGATCGCAACTCCGACTCCGATCCCGATCGCAAGGTACAGCGTGGTGTTCGTAGTTGGTGCGCTGGCCGCGGCCGCGGAGGCATCCTGCCTCCTTTCGATATCGTTGGGTGCCATTATCGAATACTTTGGCTACTTGCCAAGTTGGTGCTTCCAGGTTTCGGAGTTGCACACGTCTACGCCCAGCTGGCCGTCGAAATCCTCCTCTCCTTTGCCAGTTCTCGGCCCATCGCCAGTATCTTGTAATTAGTCAACAACTATGCCAGGCGGCGACCGAGAAGCCCAGCGCAGTTCGAGAGTGTCCAGATTCTCGATGTTATGATCCAGGTCGGTCCGGTATGCGGGATGAGTCCACAACAGGTAGGTTGGAATGCTGAGGAAATCACCATATGCCAAGCACAGAATCAACTCTCCATTACCATTAGGTATATTTTGCTGCAAGTGGCACCTCAGCGGGGCACGTGTGTTGTAGTGTTCGCACGAGCGCTCAAAAGAGTGTTTGAAGGCGAAACGAATGTGGTTGTCAGGTAAACATTAGAAAGAACGGCTATGACAGAGAAAAGAGAAGAAAGCGTTGCAACGCTGAGAGTCGTCGGTGTCACCTCAAAGACATCTTCGATGAACCTTCTCACCGTCGACGACCTTATCATCAGAGAAAACGCGGTCTGCCACTCCTTTCTTGCCGTTCACCACGTCCACTGGGACGCGAGCGGTCAACAACGACAGCAGAGATGAATGAGATGAATGATCTTCAGAAAGCCACAGCACAGCCGGTCGAACATGCGTTCGCAGACAGATGTTCCGCCATATTAGAGGAATAACCGATGTTTCTTCCGGCGCGGTCGTTGTTCGTCCTGGAAGTTGTGTTGTAGAAAGAGTGGCCCAGCCAGTTCCAGAAGTGGGTCATTTCGCGGAAGCAAGTGCTCGTTGCCGGATCACTAATTCTCACGAATTTTCTGCCTCACGCACCTCGACAACAAATGTTTGTTTATTTGAAGAGATACAGTCAGCGTACAATCAGGTTGATAGCTCGTTCTGCATGCAAGGCACCGTTCTGAGGTAGCTTGTAGGATGATATAGGATGCGAGGTACCTAACATCTTCGAGAAGCAAGGCTGCCTCAAAGACAAACGTCTGGGATAATCTCGCGGATCGTGTAAGGAAGCATCCCGTCCCAGCAGGAGCATTTTCTGCATCGGACCACCTCAATGGACACACAAGACTGCCGATGAGACTGCCCAATGATTAGAATCTCATGCACCGCTGACTCCGCGGCGCAAGCACTGGTAAAGAGCGATACGATTATACCAAAATCCCGAAGACAACGTGACAATGCGAGTGGGAGCACGCTTTGAGACGTTGCTACACGTTGCAACTGGCCTCCCGATATCATGGAGTTGCGAGACCGCTGATATCGGGAAGACGTTTGGCGTGGCATGTAGCAATGGTCTAGACTTCCACTTTATCGTCACTCATCATTTGACTTGTGCTGTCGAGACTGATGTGACGGCCTTGTTGCAAGTATCAAGCGAGGTGACGACCAGACGGCGGAGAAGCTCGACGGTCGGCTCGATGTGTGCCCGGACCCAGAACATTATCGATTTGAAACACACTGAGTGGTCAATGAACTTCAGTAAAGTCGGCCACGACGAAGTGCTGCCGACAGAGATGGGGAAGGAGTGTGAAAAGTGATCTGGTATCGCAAGAAGCAAAAGCTGTCTACTCAGATAAATTGACCACATGCATGATTCAATACAGGTCATTGAGCCTCGATATCGTCGCCAGGGTATACGCATATTCTCTCATGCTCGCTCAATCGCTAAAGTCGGGGTTCGCAATGAAAAGACGCACGCCACTCATTGTCGACGTCCGCTCGTCCACACTACCTCGTCGCCGCAAATCGTCGGCGTTGCTCTTCCGTTGCTGTACTTGCTGTTCTGCCGTGACTGTGCTCTGCGGCAGACCGGAGAGACCACCAAACTTATCTTCCGCCTCGCCGCTGCTTCCACTTCCGCCATTGCCGCCATGGGCGTTGAAGTAGTCATTATTGGATGAATCGTTGCTAGGCATGGGTGTCTCGTCTTCGGCTATTTGCCCGATTCTGTCAACGGGACTGTAGCCGGGTGGTGTCGAACCATTGCTGTATGCCTTGGCCTTCCCGGAATTCATGCCAGGGGTGGTGTGGGCATTGCCTCGCCGGCCGCTACCAATACTGTTCCTGCCGCTGCCAGTCCTGGTTTGATACCGGGTCTCCTCATCGCTATCCCCCTCATCAACCTCGGAGGCACTAAGACGCATGGGCACGCCAGCGCCGCCCAATGCTGCAGCGTTGTATGCGCTGGCCTTTGGTGCTCCATGATGCCTGATTTTCGACCTCACGCCGCCTACCATACCGGTACTGGTGCTCGTACGTGCCGCTTGCACGTACTGCTGCCCACCGCCCGCAATGTCCGCCGCCGCTCGCATCTTGGCCTGCCGCTGGGCCACAAGAATGCGAGGGTCTTCGTGCTGCGCGCGGTCACACCAGACAGTTGCCTTTTGCTTGCGCATCAGAGCGACGTATGAGGTTGGTGGAATGGAGGAGTTGGAGCGGGATGAGGTAGAACGGCGAGGCACGCCGCCAGCGGTGCTCTGGGCGGAATTGGTCGATACGCGATTGAGGTTAGCGTTGGTGGAGGAGGTGGAAGAAGTGGCATTCGACATGGTGCGGCGTGAATCTTGATACATGTTTGGCTGCGGCGACGGCTGCTGCGTCGAGGTGGTCATACTGTAGGCGGGGGACACGCTGTATGGCATCACATTCGACGAGTTGGTCCTCGTGCGGGAATGCAAGCGTTCCTGGCTGTACTGAGGATGCAATTGCGCCGGTTGCGCTTGCTGGTGCAGCGGTATCGGTTTCCGGTGAACGGCAGCCATGAGGTTGTGTCTTGATGGTTACCGTAAGGTAACAGCTGGAGTTGCCTTTTGTTTCCTTCCCGCTCCCAACGTCTTTTTCCTCCAGCTATTCACTGCTGCTTCTCTTGTATTCTTCAAGTCCGATTCCCCTCGTACGCAAGTGGGTCTTGAAGAAGCTCCTCACGCAAGGCTAGACCCGGGCCCACTTGCAGTCGTCGTCGTCGTCGTCGTCGTTCGCGGACTCCTTCGTCCGAGCAAGGATTGTTGGGAGGGCCAGGGTCTTGCGCGGGACACAAGCTGCCAGCTGCAGGTCGCTATGCGGGATGCCGTGTGGTTCACAAGATAAGTATGAAAGATCGGCGGCGTCTCCGAGACACAACAGATAGTGCAAAGATACGCTGCCCTACCAAAGCAGGATTCTCGAGCGTGCTTTGATGGGTTTCCAATCGGTCCGCACTCTCCACAAATCGCGGAAGAGTCGGCTGGACGAGCAATTTAAATGATATGCTCTCCCCTCCCCTCCTGCAGCTATCGCAGGCTGACCGTCTTATGAGTAGGTACTTCCAATGCTTCCAAGATGCGCTATCGATCCAAGATGCGCCCAGGCTTCTTCGTGCAGCTGTCAAGAAAGGCATTGTTATTCCCCATTCATGTAAACCCCTCGCTAGCTTTCCAGCACGACGCCACGAAACTCATGGATCCAAGCTATCGGCCGAGGGGTACTCACCTTGAGAAGAAAAGTATAAAAGCCGAGAATGCGTGAATTTGTCCAGCAAGGTCAGTCTCAAGGAGGTCCGGAATTGCAAATGTGGACTGCGAGGCGAGGGTTGATGATATAGCAAGAGTCCAAAAACTCGCGCAACAAGATGTGCCTATTGAGACACTTTTAGTTCCCGTACTAGGCCAATGCAACATCCGAAAGATACACAATACGAGAGAACGTCATGCACATGTGAGACGTAAATGTTGAGCTCAAACATCCTCTCCTCCACATTCGATCGGATGCATCTCTTTCCACCCACGTGTTCGAAATCTTGATGTTCTGTACATCGCAACGCAGCTCTCTTTCGTACGCCACTCGTACGCGAGCTCAAAGTCCTGCCATCACAGTGACATTCATCAACCTGCATGCCTGCAACCCAATCTTAGCGCTCAGTGACCGATATCTGAATTGACGCCTATGCACGCCATCTCCAGAGCCCGTGCACCCTATAGATTGAGCTCATGCGTCTTGATTCGAGATTCGCTCAAGGGTTGGCAACTGCACGCAATGTAAATTCTAGAATAACATCTCTGTGCTCCCATTCTATAATTCTTCTTTCAACGGTATACATGACGTGGAGCCGGCAGACACTTGCGGGTCGGGCGTTGCAGCTTGCAAGGCCAAGCACACAAGCAACCTTGGAAGTCTTGCTGGCGTCTTTTCTATTTTCGATGTTTCGCTCCGAACCGAAGCACAGGCCACTTGTTGCGATCTATTGGATATGACTCGAGGAGTGGTCAGTAGACCTGCATCTTGACCGCATTCGGCACGCAATTGGAATGAATGTATACATGACCTGTCCGTGAGCATGATGTCGATGGTCGCGGAAGGCGATATAGAAATAATGGCTCATCAACGGAATATGCTGGATGATTAGCGTGAACTCTAATCGATTCGACACGTGCAAGTTCAACCTCCACCGCCGCCAGAAATGTCATCGATCCAGGGTCCTCCCTGGCCACGGCATTCTCTTCTCTGACCGTACCTGATGTCCCGACCATCCTTTACAGATTCCATCACAGCATCGTACTCCTTGTCAAGCCGAACATTCGGGTCCCGATTCCGTAACACAGACGTTGTTTCGAAGAGTTTCGGTGGATATGCGGCTCGGGGACGCCTTCTTGCCGTCCATCTGTGATGCTGTCACATCGAGGGAACGGCCTGCATCGTGGCTATGCCCTCGCGAACACGTCCTGCTGTATTTCGAACTTCTATTTCGATAATCACCGAGACGCAAATCAAACACAAAATATTGGAGGCTAAGGAACTGCAAGCCGCCGTGGAAGTCTTGGTCTTGGCCTTGATATTGAAGGGCCACGCTCCACTGTAAGCTGTGTAGTTCAAATACGAATGGAAGGTAACGTAGATTGTACTCATGCAGAGAAAGACATTGTGCAGAGGTCGTCGCCAGCAATCAACAACTCGCCGGGCACATAACTGTTGGCTTTTACCAGCCCAGTCTCCAGCCTCATTTTTAAAACAACTAATCCAGATGCTTCCCACCTTCTGCCACTTGAAACTGCTTACTTACCTTACACCATGGCGACTTCAAGCTGCAGCATCCTCGAACGCTTACCTCGCGAGATTCGGGATCTAATCTGGAAAGACGCTTTGTCACACAATACAATCGACATCACCCCGAATGGAGAGTCACCGCCTCGCCCAGCGGGCAACACTGCAAGCGAATCCGATACGTTCCGCACAGCAAAACTACCAACGAGAGAGCGCGCTGTCGCCACGCCCATCTGTCCCGAGCTGTCAGCTTTGCTCCGAACTTGTCGCCAGATTCGGGACGAAGCAACACCCATTTTCTTCTCCCAGAATACCTTTCAAATAAGCATCAACGAGGCCACGCTATGTCTTCCAGCCCTATGGCTTACTACATTATCCAGCGAAAGAAGATCGAGCATCAGAAGCTTCACCATAGTCTTCGGAGCCGGCAGCGAAGACTTGTTCTCCAAACTTATCCGAGAAACCACATCCTTTGACTCGATCAATATGTCTCTATTCGTCAACGCGCCTCGCATTCTCCGAGCCAAGAACATGCTTGCCATCTCTAATACTCTTCTGGAACTGAAGAGCATTGATAACTTCAAACACCCGGCCATATCTTTTCAATATGATCGTCAGGCTGCCGGGACTTGGGAATGGGCCATCTGGCGTCAATGCTGGGCCGAATGTTTGCAGGACTTTGGTGACACTTTTACATTTCCTTCTAGGGACGAGATTGGGTGTGATGCTTGCCAGCGGATTGGGTGCAATCCTCGTCATGCTTGCGGATGCGGAGAGCTGGCAAATGATGAAGCATTGGAGGCGTAGCAAAGGAGAGGAAGTGAGAAGGAACGGCTTGGAGGAATGGCTCGTTAATGAAATAATGTATTATGAATAATGATAGCCTCTGAGGTATTCAGCTGCACGACCTAGTGGCTATTAGTTGAATGTACTCTGTGAATGAATTGACAGCCATGTATGACTTTCACTCGGTCACAGGTGCGGCCTGCCTGTGACGACATTGATACTAAGACATGGAGTCTCGATATATGCCCACCCAAAGATATAGCGAAGCGAAACTCGCTCAGGAAGGAGCAGCAATTTCGACTATCTGATGCAAGTAGCATAGATGAGAAGTGGAAGGACATACATTACAGCCAAACTTTTGATGGCCGAACAAGCAGCCTCACCCCCCAATCACGTTGCCCTGCAAATCCAAAGCTTTCATATCGAAATTGATCTCGTCTGTCATGGGGCTGATGGGCAGCGACAAGTTCGAACGAGCTCCACCTCGCCGACTGCTTCTATGCCGCTTCTTTTTGTCGGTGAAACCAGGAAACTCCATAGGCAAAGTTATGGATCTTCTTCCATCCATCATAGGAGCGCTCTGGATCTCTGACAGCTGGCTAGGAGTAAGCGCCAAAGTGAAAGCCTTAGCATGCCGGCTCTTCTTCACTTTACTGTTAGTGGAAGGATGAGATATATCAGCCTGCGCTCTAAGACAGCATAAGCGTGTCCATTGCTCCTGGCGTGAAGGCTCGAAGACACCGTCTTGCCATGAATCGAAGAAGCACTCGATAGCGGAACACACCCGCGACAGTGTCTCAGAGGAGTAATTGCTGGTTCGAGTGAGAACGGAGAGACATGTGCCGGCTGCGTCCCAGTCTGCGTAGGTCTGCCACAGCCATGCCCATGGCGATAGAGAAGGGTCTGCTCGCAAGCTTCTTAGACCTTCCATAATCTCAATGCAGGCACGCAGTGTTTGCTCTGCCTCATTATTCAAGCCTGACCCGATGTCGCTTTTCTGGGAGGGCAGCACTGTGAGTTTCATCCTCGCGATGTTGATCTTGCTCAATGTCACAGCCATTCTGTGAGCTGGGAGATTTGGGTCACAATGTCGGAAGTATTTCTCTTGTAGAGTGTTTTCCAAAGCTTCAACGATGCAAAACTTGCCTTCACTGGGAAGGATTGGATACCCATTATCTTGCGTGAACTGGTCCGAGAAGAGAATAGTGCGGCTGTAGTAGGTGGTCTCAGATCGAACGGCGCTATAGAACATTTCTTTGAGATATGCAGGGCCTGTAGGATCTGTCGACCATTCTGGGACCCTCGTACTGCATTGCCGCTCGTAAACAATAGGGTCTGTGTCGTTGGCCTCGGAAGTATTGGCATCTAGCGTACAGATGTGCCACCACAGCCGTCGGCGATGCTCACAGTCAGAGAAGGAGAAACCTTGGTTCTCAGGATCGCGATGAAGCTTCAAGGCCATCGCAAGCCTCACGAGGATCGCGGTCAAGGACCAAAAGTATGTCTGGTCAAGGTATCCGCTCCCACATGCCAGGTAGATGGTCAAGGCTTGGAGGGATTCGATCGTTGGCTGCGCCAAAAAGCGAGATGCAGCGAGGAGATCTTCGACTTCTCGGGCATAGGTCTTCATGAGAGCTTCTGAGATTGGGCAGGGAGTACCAAATGGACGTCGCATGCTGACCGCTGCCGCAAACAAGATCGCCGCTTTCAAGCTTTGGGTGTCCTCGAACACGTCTTCGGCTGAGATTTCTGAAATGAAGAGGTGTTGAATGGTCGGTATATCAATGATTTTGAGTAGCGGATCCACTTTTTCGAGATAGTGCTGCCAGAGAGCACTAGTATGCTGAACCGAGTGATTGAAGTTGACAGGAGTTTCGCGGCTACCGTGAAATGGGAACATTTTGCCTGGCTTGGCAGGAGTTTCCTGGTTGCCATCGACTGCGACTGGCGTGCTTGGCTTTGAGTGCTCGTCCGTTGGAACAGTAACAGGACTCGATGATACGATGGGCGGGCTGATTTTTTCCGGCACTGTGACTAAGGGCGGCGTGCTGATTGGAGGTGTTGTCGGTGGAGCAGTAGCCATGAGAGTTCTAGAGCTCTGCAGATTCCTTGATAGCTTGCCAACAGCACCTTGTAGTGTTTCGAGTTGCTGAAGGAAGCCCGGTTCTTCACCAACGGGTGTAGATTGTTGCCTTCCATGTCTGATGCTTCTAGGTCGTGTTCCTGCCCTTCGTCCTAAAGGATGCTGGCTGCGACCGCAAAATGGCCATGCGGTGTCTCTCGTTCGACTCGCGGGTTCCATGTGCTCCATGGTGAGTTGTTCAGTCAGCAAGATACATAATCAATGAAGGAAGTCGAGGGCATGGTCAACAGCGTGCGGACGTCTGTCGTACTTATCATAAGATTGCGTGCTCCCAGTCACATCGCGTAAACAGCACATCTGTGCTTCGGCCGAACGAACTGTGAACTGGCATATCAGAGCTTTCAAGACAAACCCAATATAGACACCCTCTTGCCGTCCGAACTGTCTATAAATTTCCCAGGTTTCATCTCACCAAGGATCCCCACTTGGTATGTACACTCACCATAACGGTCCATGACCTGGCAGCGGCACCGACAGATGACATCTCCCTTAAGATCCGAGTCACTGACGAGCACGGTGCAGTCCTACATATACTGACTTTTGATGAACGGATGGGTTTGGACAGGTGAGGTTGACTCGCGGCCATGCCAACCACAAATGACATTGGGCTGTTTGGGTTTGGACAGGTGAGGTTGACTCGCGGCCATGCCAACCACAAATGACATTGGGCTGTTTGCTATCTCGAGGTACGTTGATGACGGGTGGTTCTGCGAAATGCCAGAGGAAAGCGCGTGTTCTTGAAAGGATTCCGTACGTCCTTCATGCGAGGATAGAGTCTCCGAAGAATATGAAGCGCAGTACGGTGTAGTCTTCTCCCACTCCTCTGCACTACATCGACAGCGGTCCTTGGAGGCACCGCTACTTCCCGACCTCAGCCTTCGACCCGATGCGGAGAGAAGCTGTATCTAGCAATGCATAGGAGAATGATAGTTGTCGCCCTGATATGAAGCTCTTTATCGTATGAGAGACGAGATCGAGTGATTAACGACGGGCTAATTGGTCTCAGAACCTTCGCGCACCCATAGACAAGGCATAACGCCCTGCCGTGAGTGCTCGCCGCGCCTTCAGCCGGAAGTCCAGACGGTTTTGTAGATTCTTGAATTGAAGAAGAGGAAGGAAAGGGCGACAAGGCGAGTGAAGAAATTTGAGGTAGATGGAAGATCCGCTGTCCGTGCGTCTCCATCAATATTTGATGCAATATTGATTGACCCTTGGAACTCCTCTGACCTTGAGAGCAACGCCAATTGGCTGACTCGGCAATGACTTCCAGGTTATTCCCGAGGCCATATCAACATCATTCATCTGAACGTCGTCGCTCCAGCACTCCCCTCCACTCCAGCAATCATGTTGGCTCAGAGAATCACCCAGCAGTCGCTCCGGCGGTGTATGTGAACTCTTCTTCATGCACAAGAAATCTACTGACCCCTCGCAGTAGCCGTTCAGCCCAATGCGCTCCGTCTCGCAACTCCAGCAGCAATCGCGACTGGCGCGGCCTTCAACAAGGTCCAGCGGAGGTCAGTGAAGTCGCTACTACTATCGAATCCTACGCGTGATCACTGACCCATCCCACCTCAGACAAGTCGCCGCCCAGGCTGTTTCCGCCGAAGAAGCCCGCAACCAGATCCTAGCAAAACAGCGCCTGAACCGGCCCGTCGCTCCCCACCTCGCCATCTACGCCCCTCAGATCACCTGGTATCTCTCCGCTCTCAACCGTATCACCGGCTGCGCTCTCAGCGGTGGCTTTTACGCCTTCGGCGGTCTCTACCTGGTGGCCCCCTACCTTGGCTGGCACTTGGAGTCGGCAGTCATCGCCGCAAGCTTCGCTGCATGGCCAGTGTTCTTGCAGGTCGCTACCAAGGCGATCTTGGCTCTTCCATTCACTTTCCATTGTCTGAATGGCGTGAGGCATTTGGTTTGGGACACAGCGAAGATGATTACGAACAAGAAGGTCAACCAGTCTGGATGGACTGTGGTGGCTCTGAGCACGATTTCTGCGTTGGCGCTTGCCTTCATATAAAGAGCAACAGACAACAGAATTGCTTACTTTTTGAATGTACACTTTTAGCCGTTTGATCAACTTCCTTGCGACGAGACAAGTCATGGACTTGGGCATGCCCTTTGTCTCCCTATGAAGATGATGAGTTCACAAAGTTCGATGAACAATCAGTAAAGTTGGCTGCTTGCCTCACCATATCGATCCGCTACTGTTCAGGCCGAGACTTGCACAAGCATCGATCAGTTGAATGTCTCTTAGTCAACATCTTCAAGGCGCACTCTGCATACACCAATATTCCACATCCTTACCACCATTACCTGTCGATGTATGCATATGGTAACTCTACCAATAAGCGCCCTATCCTCCACTGGGTAGTGGCTACAATATCGCCCGGAATCTGGTGCTCTTTTCACCCTTCCACGCACTAGCGATCTGCAGTGCTGGCCCGCCTCACCGGATGAGCTCTCAGCGGATTGGGGTTACCACCTTGGGGCCGTTGGAGGACAGTCTCACTGCTCTGGCGTTTGACTTGTGCAGCCAGTCCTTTTGCTTCTAGCTGAGGAGACATTTGGTGGTACCATATTGTCGCGTCCACCCGGCCAAGGTCCCACTTTGGTTCATCATGATCCCCTAACATCACAGTAAGATCAGCGTTAAAAGAGGCAGACAAATCGGAGATTGCCAACTCACATCCTACGAACAGAGACGACACCTAGAAGACTGTGCCGTCAGACAGAATCATGATTGGAGGCTCCTTGGTGTTTGGACGAGATACTTCGGCGATCTCTCTTCCTCCCTATCAAGTTCATCAGCCCGACATTACAGGCAAACAAAACGGAAACTTTACCTTCCACGATCCTGCCTCTAGCATTTGAGCTAGACTGAGCTTATCATCACCAGATAGTCCAAGCAATAGATTAACTTCCGCAAGTAGTTCATCCAAGAATCCCACAGTCAGTGCTCTCCACTCAACGATAACATCGTCGTCGGCCGTAAACAGGGGCACGACCTCGACATTTGGTTGTCCTTGTCTCGTCGAGTTCATTTGGTACTGCTCGAGTCCTCGCTTTGCGTCTTCTGATTTTAGAGTCAGCAGACCAGTATCGACAAGCAACCCGCCATTTCTGTATTCTGGCAGACCAGTCATCAGTTCCACGCCCACGAAGTGAACATGCGCAAGCTTCTGCATGGGTACCATCAACGAGTACGTGAGCCATTGTGTTAGCTTATGAAAAGGCACAATGTTTTCCCAGGGCTGAGTGGGATGTGAAGGCATCGATCCACATGGCCAGGCATCTCCAAGCGCCACACCATTGACCTGAGTTCTCGTGCTTGGCCAGATTGCAGACAAGCCGTCCATCAGCGTGTTCCATAGCGTTGGCAATGGGATGATTGGTACTGTAGCAATGTGCGTTGTGGGATGTGCCAGCAGGTAGTCTAGCATGTTTCCAGGCCGAGCTTCGGGTCCGAAAATCTCCTGGTTCAACAGTGCATCACCCAGACGGATCAACAGGTTTGTCCGACCTTCAAGACCATCAATCGGGTTGTCGCTCGTGACCTGTAGTCCTTTGCTCATACGCTCTGTCGTGAGTTTCTTTAACCCGTCGCTGTCAACCTGAAACAGCTGGTCTGGGTCGCTGGAGAACATGCCCATCTTGAACATCTCCAGACTGGCAACCGCAAGACCCTCACTGCGCTTGTACACCTTCCCACTCTCTTTGGACCTGTACTGCCATTTGGTACCGGCTCCAGCGTCAAGTAGAACAGACACAAGGAATAGATCGATCAACCGGCGCGTTCGTTCCTGGGAATCGACAGTGCTGGGCCACGACTGCATGAGCTGGTCGACTCGTGGCCGACCGCCAACCTCGAAGTGCTGCCATCGGCCATGAGGAGGAATTTTGTGGTAGTCTGGTTCAAAGTCGCGCTGTCGTCACTGCTCAGCGGCGCCCATGGACCAAGCCAGGCTGTCGCGGGGAAACAATACCTTTATGATGGCCACGATGTAGTGCGCCGTGTCCGGAAACTTAGACATGTCGACATTGAAATGGCGCAGCTGATTACGCTTTCCCTTGTCAAGTACCAGCCTGCTCCTCTCTCTCACAGCGTAGATGGAGCGTAAATAGCCAGCTGGATCGACATTGGGGTCTGGAGCTTTCGGGAGAGGCACGTCTGGCATCGAGGAGTTCTGCGAAGGACTGCCTGTGCTGTTGTTGCGCATCATACCGAATGGCTTCTTGGAGGAGTTGTTGTTCGAGTCTCCGTTGCCCGCGCCCTTGTGCTTGCGCGAGAAGAAGCCCATCCTGGACATGGACCTGGTCCTGGTCCTGGTCCTGAACCTGCCCGTGCAGCTATCCGCCTATCGGAGCTTAATCTGTTACGTTTCGCTGGTAGAGCGGGGTTGGTTGTCGGTGCTCGCCGCGTCGCACTCGTGGTGTTTTCGCTATACAACTCCAACGCGGTGGGTTTCTTCGCGCGTTGTATGCAGACAGCAAGGGTGAGGCGCTGCCGAGAGGCGAAGGCAGATCGTGCTTCCCACGCGATGGAAGACTATTGGCAAGAGCTTTGCGTTGCACTCCCTTTTGGGATGTCTGCGGCGGGCGCGAGCGGCTGCAGGTACACGGACCGGAACCTTGTTGGTTGGTGAAAGTAAAACCACAATAATTTGGAAAAGAGATGTGAGATGTGAAGAAAGAAGAAGATCAAAAACGTGCGGAAGCATGGCAATTTCGTTAACATGAAGCTTGATTCGATTTCGATGGAAGATCGATAACCAGGAAATTCGTTATAGGCAGATCTTATTCTTTACAAGTCATGACCACTGCATTGCATCATTCCTTATATGTTGCTTCTCCTGCGGCCTAGGTCATTCCCTGCGGAAGAGCATCATACGTGTATAGTCGACTGTAGTAGTACCCCCTTCTTTTAAAGATGGATTTGAACACGGTCTTCGCGATGATGCCCAAGGTGCCCCGCATGTATCCCTGTCACAGATCTCATCGAGGCGGGTCGTGGTCATCCGAAGTTCATGCTCTACAGCTGCTATGGACCGATTCAGCCAGGAGCGGATCGATATAATTGCATGTGTTCGCCAACTGCATTGCAATTCCCGCTGGGCCATCCTCGGTTTGAAGAGGAGAGTTCGAGGCTTTTGGTACAATCTCTGCAAGAGCCAAAGCTGATGTCCCAGGTAAGTTTCTTTGGTCTCGTCAAGGGATCTTCCTTTGACTCATCAGAGCTCGACGGTTCTGTTCTTATACCGACGGCTAAGTCGTGATTCAGACAACCACGGTCTCTCCAACGTGGCATAAACCGACACCAATGGAACTGGTGTCGACACTACTACCATCTCCTTCGACGCCACCGCCACACCAGAGTTTCTCTTTCTCCGCCGCCTCTCGCCATCTTCGCGGCGGGTCGCGGACATCTTCAAATACCGCGCTTAGACCGCCTCTTACGGTCCCGTAGTGCATACCTATAGTCAGCTTGGACCTAACAGCTTTGTGGATCTCCAATGACTGCTCTGGGGTGACGTGCACTGACCCAGACACAACTGGCGGACTGTATAGCCCAATGGGCTGGAGCGAAAGGTCAAAGGGTCCGATGGTCTCGCCAATTTGATCAAAGACAGGACATGGAGAAGGAGTCTCGGCTGCCTGGTAGGCTGTATCGCCGGCGAAGAAAAGCTTCTTGCCTTGACACTCGATAGCATAAGAGCACCAAAGTCGTTTGCCGCCGTCCAGACCAGTTCGACCGGAAAAATGCTGAGTCGGACAGCACGTTAGCCTTACGGAGCCGAGTTCTGCAACTTTGACTTCACAACTATCCCACCTAAAAGTGAAGTATGGAAGGTAAGCATAGGTCCTAGACATTGGGGAATTGATGAAAGGCTTTTGAGACAGCTCGCTATGCCTTCCATACTTCGATTTGCTCACCAGTCCAGTTCGCTGACTTCTTGTGGTTCACATGCGACGTGTTGCAAAAACCATGACCGAGTATTGAGGCCTGCAAATATATGAATTTGACCTTTACGTCGACTGTAAAGTGCCATGATAGCTTCGAAGTCAAGATGGTCATAGTGGTCTAAAAGTGAAGTATGGAAGGTAAGCATAGTTCTGAGACATAGGGAGCTCATAAAAGACATTCGAGCCCTGCTCTGTATGCCTTTCATACTTCGTTTTGCTTACCGTGTGAGATACATATTATGTCGACGTCCGGCAGTTCGTCGACCGTACATGGAGTGCGTGTATATCTCTTGGGCCCAATGAAGGAAAATGGTGATGTTCTTTCGGCAAACACGGGATCGAAGAGTATGCGTATGCCTCGCTTGGAGCCTACATCCGCGGGAGCCTCTACTAGGAAAGACGCATGTCCAATCCAGGTAGCTCGAAGTTTGTCTTTCTGTGTTGCTGCCCAGTCAGGCTGTAGCACCTTCACCAGTTCCTCAGAACGACTGCCTTGCGGTCCTTCTGGGACCGGCACAAAGTTTTTGTCCGGATTGTTCCCGAAGCGAAGCTTGAACATTTCCAATTTTCCATGCTCGCGAAACGAAGGCCACGGATTGCGGAATCCGGACGGCGGTTCACCGATATGATGATCTTTTGCAGATATGGGGTGGGGGTTGCGAGATGGGAGCCTCGTTATGGTCACAGAGGATGTCATGGTGTTTTCGGATGGGTGGAGATCACAAGTGAGCCTTTGAAGTTGGTATGGTCTTCTTGAGGAATGTGAAGAATCCCATGACGTTGACAACGCGATCGCCGCCTTGACCCGAGCTGCATGTGCCTGCCACGATCGTGTCTTCACGCGTCACGCCCACAAGAAAGCCATGTTAATGAAACAAAACAGTTTCGGATAATATTTCGATGATAGAGACGCGATGATGATGTACAGATGTTGCTGGGTAATGCACTTACTCCACTAATCGGATTCACTCAACAAGGTTTGCGCTATACTCTCGATCTAGGCTGTCTCCTTCTCAGCCGCTGACTTAGCATTGGTCTGAAAGACCCTCGCGTCAGCGGTCTGAGAAAAAACCGCAGGAATTCGCACACCTAAACATCAAGTCCCTAACCATACTACATATACATTAATTTCAAACGCGGATCTTGTAGTACACGCAATTACGAGTATAGTAAGCTACTTTTTATGTTAATACGACGTTAGGTTATTATAAAATTAATTATTTACGAAGCCGGCTTAGCTTAGTAAGTATTGCTAGCCCGACTACTAATAACACTAATATTTCAACTACTACGGATCGCGTACGTAGTACATAGAGCTTAGTATTTAAGGCCTTATAAGTAAAGTTACTATAAGAAAATTACGTTAGTCCTATTACGAACATAAGATCTTAGCTATTAGGCCTAGAGGGTAAGAAGGTCGACATCTCCGATTTTAAAATTTAATAGATAAGCTGTCTTAGAATGACTATACGAGCAAGTCTACTAGTAAGTCTAAGTCTATACCGGTAAAGACTAGTATTATATTATATAGGTAGGCAAATCTACTAAAATCTAAGGCTAGATTTCCTATTTAGGAAGGAACTTCTTATTAATACACAAATTGTGTGTTAATAAGTACTCTAGTCCTAGTCTACGGTCGTTTATACATCTTTGCTATGTCCTTTACCTATAACATTACCGCTAGTACCTTCTTAGTCCTTATCCTTCTTCTTCTCCTTTCCGGTATCTCCTTAATCCGTATCTCCTTAGTCCGTATCCTCGACCGTAGCGGAGGTAGAGGTAGAGTTAAGCTACTCGGGTTCGGTAGTAAGGTAGTTACGAATAGTCTTAAGTTAATAGAAGCTATTATTACTACTAGGCTAGTTCTTCTATAGATAGGACTCGTCGATCGCGACAGCGGCTATAAGTAATTAGTAAGCAATATACGGCTAACTGTATCTACTATATGCTATATACTACGGGGTAGCCGGCTAAAGCGTTAAGCCTTAGGGCCGATAACGATATAGCTTAGGATAGGTATACTAGCTAAGATAGAGATAGGCTCGGCGGAGATGTTATAGCCCGTACGGATAGCTACACCGGAAGTACTAGCTACGCTAGTAGTGCTAGAAGTGCTAGAAGTACTAGAAGTGCTAGAAGTACCGGCGGGTAGTATGTTCGAGTCTACTATAATTAACGCTAATGTTAATGATTAATGCTACGGTTAATATTACGGTTAATAGTAGGAGAGTATTAGTAGGAGAGTGTTAGTAACGAGGAGTAGCCCTACGTTAAAGAATATAAGAAGGTTGTTTACTTTAAGTTACGGTGTACGGGTAGCCGAAGAGGCGGGAAAATGTTAAAGACTTCTTATTAATACGCTTTTTATAGGTTAATAAGAAGTTCTATACATCTATAAACCTTATACATTACTTAAGTAAATACTATCTATTTCTAGACCTCTTTCTTTGTTGTATATATAGATCCTTATAGAGTTAAACAGTTAAAGTTGTTATGCTAAGAACCCCTTTTATATATAGTAGCCCGTATATAGCCCGGTAGCAAACATATCTAGTAGGCTCGAAGATTCTAAGCTTAGCCTAGTGTCCCGGGTAGATACTTCTTATTACCTTATAGATCGCGTGTTAACAAGAGGTCTAGTCCTAGCGACGTAGGCGAAAACTAGAATCTACTAGTCGATTCCTTTATTATTTATTTAGTGTCCGTATATCTAGCTACTAGCACTTCCGTAAGTCCGTAAGTTCGCGGTTTATTACTTAGTCAAATTCGTTATCCTCTCTATACTAAACACTAACACTAACTATCGTCTAGACTTCCGCTACTATAGACTCTAACGAACACGACCTCCCTAGCGGGCCTTAGCCTACTCCTACTACCTAGCGTAATCAAACGGTCCGTAGATTCTTTAGTAGTAAGCTTATAGACATCGGCGAGCTCGATTAACGTATAGTAGCCTTAACGAGCGAAGCACTATAGCTAAGTAATCCTCTATAGCTAAGTGATCCTCTATAGCTAAGCGATCCTCTATAGCCCTCTAGTAACTATCCTCTATAGACGACTCGAGCCTAGCGTCGTGCTACTCGTACGCGCGCCTAGAGACTAGTTTAGTAGTAGTAGGAGTAGGACGGAGACGATAACCCGGATGTAAGTAATACTCTAATAGAGTCTAAGTCTAAGTCCGAGCTAGATAACGATAAGCCTCCTATCGAAGATGACCTAGAGGGAGATAATAATAGGCGCGCGCCTAAAGAGGAAGATAAAGATAAAGAAGATAAGGATAAGGATAAAGATACGCTCGAGGAGGGTATATAAGGTATTGCTAGTTACTTTAAGAAGATTAGATAGATAACGATCAAGTATATCCGCTACTAGATTAGTTAGGACCGCCGCCGCTACATTAAGCAAATCTAGAAGGCTGTTCTAGAAGCGCGCTTAACTAGTAGACGAGATGTCCGTAGAGAGCTACGAGGCTTAGCTTTATATAGTGCTTTCTTTAGCTAATACGATTCTACTCTTAGCCTAAAGTAGTATAAGCTTTTAAGGATAGAGCGTATAATTAGAGAGTATACTCTAACATAGAACACGATCCTCCGCGGAGCCCTAGCTAACAAGCGAGTCTCCGAAGCTAATCTTATTACCGGCAATATCCCCGATAGTACGTAGTAGCGTATACGGAAGCGTGTTACTAGAATCATAGCTATAGTTACCTACTCTATAGCCCTTAAGGATTCCGACTAGTTCGTAAAGTCGATAGGTGTCTATCTATATACCTCTAGAGTTAAGCGTCGAGTGATTAATGTCCTTGCTAGCATTAGTTTATCGACGAGCTTTAGTACTATCTAGAAGGTTGTAACCTAGAATACCGAACAGTAGAAGAAGGCTACTCTTAAGCTTATATAAACTAAGTAGGTGTATATGTGTGCTAACAACTTCGTCCGTCCTATAAACTAGAAGGCTATCTATACCTTTAAAACCGATACGGAGATAAACACTATAACAAGTAACTACATTACTAAGAACAAGCATATACTAGAAGGTAGATTAAAGGCTAGTATGCTTCGGCTATAGGTTCCGCTTAATCTATAGGGTATCTTTCGTAATATGCTAAAGGATAAGCATAGAGTCTAGACATCTCTATACTTCATCGACTAAGCTATAAATGTTGTATTCGTAGAGAAGCTAAAGGAGGTTTTTAAGGGTTTCGACTTTAATACTATCGCTAATTAGAAAGGCCGCTTCGACTTAACTACTAGAACCCTAAAAGCTCGTATCCCTTAGCTAGTAATTAAGATTTTAAAAACAGGAGGCAAGCTAGCTAACGTGTTCTCTATAGCTATCTCTTAGAACGACGAGTTATTAATCTAGGGAATAAAGGAAGTCCTAAAGGATATCCTTATCCGGAACTACGGATACTACGAAATCGAGTACTTCGAAAACAGCGACCGTATCTAGATCTTCGTTAGCGACTAAATGACTACCTCTCGTATCCGTAGTATTCAAGCTAAGTGTGTTAAGTCTCTCCGATCTTAGGACCGTATAGAGAAGATTATCCTATCTCCTACTTAGTTCTATATCGGCATAAATACTACGTACACTTTAATGCGTACGTACTAGGGAACTAATAGCGTAGGCGAACAGCTTACTAGTAAGACCCTCCGTAACGATGTCTTCTTCTTCGGTACGCTAGGTATTAGTAAGGAATCCTTAAAGTATTTCAACATCCTACATCTTGTCGAGAAGTCCTACTAGTCTCGCGTTATGGCAATACTTATCTAGCTTCTAATTAACAAGCGATTGTTAAAGTACACCGAGGGTAAGAGTCGTGTTAATACTGTTATAGATGTAGTAGGTAAACTTACACCGCGTTAGTATCTTAACATTGTGTACGCGATTAGAGAGTTAGCTTTTACCGACTAAGCGTAGACTAGAGAGCATCCCGACGGCGAGGATAAGGCCTTTACTAATAACTATAGACTAATAAAGTAGGTCGAGAATGTAATAGTCATCCGTACTACTGTCTTAAAGATAGACGTTAGCTATCTCCGCCGTATAGTTAATTACTTGATTCTAGTATTCCTTAGTACGAAGCAGCTTAACTACGGCCGTAAGATAATCTAGCTACGGTCTCTTCTTAACAACGGTATTATAGATATCGCTTTATAGGACGCTATCCTTACGATAGGAGTTATAAACCTATCTAGGTAGGATAGTAAGGGAATAGCATCTAACTAGCTAATCGAAGAATATAACCGTATCCTGTCTAAAGACATAGCTAGTAAAGGAAATTCTACCTATACCGTAGCTACTACGATGGTTATAAAGGGTTTAAACATAGTTACTAGTCGAGTTGTATAGACTCTAATAGAGACTAGCCTAGGTACTAAGTAGACGACGTATTATACTAAGAAGAGTGTTATAATTAAGATCTACGCCTATACCGAGAGCCTCTAAGGCGAAGGCCTAGCTCGTAGGAACCTAGGGACCGGAGATGCTAAGGCTAAGGTTAAGGTTAAGGTTAAGGTTAGGGGAGATAAAGTTAAGGGAGTAACTAAGAAGAAGAAGAAGCTCGGTCTTATCGATAACATCTAGAAAATCGGTTACAAGATAGTTGTAAAGGCTATTAACACTACTAACGCTATAAACAAGGCGAAGGTTAAGCGTTAGACCCGTAACTCTATAGAGGGAGCTATAGATAAGATAGATCGGATTAATAGTATAGATACGATAGAATATTAGATAGGAGATCCGGATAAGTTTGTTCGTCTTAATAATCTTGTTAAGGATGTTAATATAGTAGACATAACTGCTACGGACTAATAGTAGTAAGGATGTAGTAGTCGTATGTACACGGTAGCTAGCCTTCGTAAAAGCGTTCTTTGATTACTCTTATTCTATATTCTCCTTTCGCTCTCCTTCTTGTCCTAATAAGGACCTCTAACATATACTAGGAGTTAATAAGGAACTAGCTCTACTATTGGTAATTAACTTAACTCCGTATAAGAGAAGTCTACTTTACTACCTTACTCGTCTATAGTAAAGTAATATATAGTAAAGTAATATATAGTAAGGTAACATGTAATAAGGTAATATGTAGTAAGGCAATATACGTAGAATCCGGGGACAATCCGGGGACTCTATATAGAGGGATTAATGATACCGCTAGCGGATAGCTACGTTCTTTACGGCTGCCTTCTTTACGGTTACGAGATGTACGCTATCTAACAACGCTAGTATATACTACTAGACTACTCGTGTTATGTAGCTAGTATACGGCTACGTTCTTTACGGGAGCTAAGTACGGCTCGTTATAATTAGATTAGGTCGTCCTACTAAAAAGTACGATACGAAATTAATGTTTCTATCTATATAGTAGCGATGAAGATTTCTCGCTAAGAATACTATAAGCTTCTTGTTAACATATGAATTATATGTTAACAAGAAGTTTATAGCATTGTCTTCTAGCTAATAGATAGTAGATTTAAGAAGTTCGTAGTAGTTAGGTTTAAATTTGTAATGCCTACCTATCGCTCGAGAAGTAGGAAGTAGATATACATCCGCGTCGACTAAGAAAGATCGTATCTAAGAAAGATCGCATCTAAGAAAGATCGTATCTAAGAAAGATCGCATCTAAGAAAGATCGCATCTAAGAAAGATCGCATCTAAGAAAGGGAATAAGCATTAGAAGACTAGTATCTACTATAAAACCGCGTAATCAAGAAAATCTCTCGATGTACTTCCGCCGTAGCGTCTAATCCCGCGTAGTGTTCGACATATTAGTATACTCTATACCCTATAAGAATCCGGGCATTCTCCTAGCCTTAACTAATAGCTTAACCTCCTAACTAGAATTAAGCGTCTAGTTCCGTTCTTAGACTACGTACTATAGCCTTCTAGCTAAAAGCCGGTAGGAGAGTCGTTCGTAACCGCTATAGCTATTTTCGAATGTACTAACAATTATAAGGACAATATTAGATCGAGCTAGCGGCTAGGGACTTAGGCTACTACTGCTAGTAGTAATAGGGTCGTCGATAGCCATTTCAAGAGTAGAACTTAGTAAAGATTAGTAAGATTAAGCTTAGGAGGCTATTAGACAGTAGTGATTTAGTAAAGATTAAGCTCGGGAGGCTATTAGATAGTAGTGATTTAGTAAAGATTAAGCTCGGGAGGCTAATAGAGAGTAGTAATTTAGTGAAGATTAAGCTCGGGAGGCTAATAGAGAGTAGTGATTTAGTAAAGATTAAGCTCGGGAGGCTAATAGAGAGCAGCAATTTAGTAAAGATTAGGGCTTAGTAGGTCTCTAAGGGTTAGAAGTGTAAGAATACTAGAAGAGAACTACTAGTAAACATTGTAGTGCCTATATACGGCTAGAAGAGAGTAAGTACATAACATAGGAGCCTGATTGCCTCTCCTAGCGGTGATCTTGGTTATAGAAGTAGTAGAATGACTACTTTTCGTGTCCTACTAGCGGAGGATCTTAGTTATAGGAGTAGTAGAATAACTACTATTAAGCCTACTAGCGGAGGACCTTAATTATAGGGAGCGGCGGAGCGTCTACTCGTAGGCCTACTAGCGAAATTTTAAGCGGCGGATGTCTAGCGGCGTCTTTAGTATAATATAAAGTTCCTTAATTAATATAGCACGCCGTAAAATCACTACTAAGGAATTTACGTTAGCGGCGTGCTATAATACTTAGGTAGTAGTAGAACGAAGTCTCTTAACGTTAACCCTTACTTCCGGACTCTTTTACTTATCTCTTCTATAGCGACCGATACCGACACCGATACCGACATTAACGTTAATATTAATATACAACATAGCCGAAGATCCTTAGGCGGCTAGTTTGCTTAACGACGTAGACGAGTTTCTAATTAATAACGCTACTCCGTTATCTCTACGGCGCTCGCTATCGATAGCTATATTTAAAAATAAAGTTAAGGAGGGTAATGCTATACCGAGCATTAAAGTATATGTTTTTATATGCCTAGCCGTACGGCGGTCTTATAATAAAAATATTAATATACATTCCTAGCACTCGCGAGGCGACTAGAAAGTTACGCTCTCTTAGTCGGCATCCTACTCCTACGACTCCTATACG
This sequence comes from Ramularia endophylla, assembly GCA_002116395.1. NCBI lineage: Eukaryota > Fungi > Ascomycota > Dothideomycetes > Mycosphaerellales > Mycosphaerellaceae > Ramularia > Ramularia endophylla. The sequence continues at coordinate 24,497 of MWSQ01002007.1, read as the reverse complement.
AGGATCTAGCGTATACTCTTTCCGCGACGACGATAAAGAAGAAGAAGAAGTAGAAGCTCCTATTACCGCGAAGAAGAAGGGCGGTCTAAAGCCTAGTAGCTATAATAAAGGCACGGTGTTAAGGACGCCGCAACCTACTAATCTAGCCGTATATTACGGCCTATCTATACAACCCGCCGTAAGTTAAGCCTAGTAATGTTCTAAAGATAAAGCATTCGCTAACTACATTACATTAGGCCTTTAACTTTACTAACGAAAAGCGCTAGAAAGCGCTTATCTATGTTAGCCGCATCGAGGAAACTAGCGATAGTATAGTCCGTTCCGCTCGCTACGAGCGCTACTACGAGAAAGGATTTCCTATCTGTCGTATATATACTATAGTACTAGCGAAGGAGACTAGAGTCAACCGCTATGCTCGCTGCCTATACGATAGTAAGGCTTATAAATAGATATACTATAATCAGCTCGTGCCTTCGCGTTTCAATCCTCTCTTTAATATAGTACTTTAATCCTCTAATCCTCTAAATACGTCGAGTTCTCTAGTCTAGTCTAGCTCTAGTCTAGTTCTAGCTATTGCTCTTAATCTTTCTCTTAATCTTTCTAGCTATTGCTCTTAATCTTTCTAGCTATTACTCTTAATCTTTCTAGCTATTACTCTTAATCTTTCTAGCTATTACTCTTAATCTTTCTAGCTATTGCTCTTAATCTTTCCTCTTAATGCCGTATATTCGTCTCGTAATGCTCGTTAAGGTCGATGTATATAGGAGTACGAATGTATAAAACTTCTTGTTAACACCCGATTCGATAGTTAATAAGAAGTTTCTACTATATGTCTACCTAGGAAAGCCGACAAATATAGATGACGATAATAATAAAGGGTACTACATGTTTAGTATTAATAAAGATAATAAAATAATAGAGATAGAGATACGATAGAGTATAGAAGGACCTCGGGCGTATTCCTTCCGTCGTATTCCTTCCGTCTCGAGTCCGTATCCTCTACCTTTATTACTACGTATTAGTAATATCATTAATGCCTATAGAATGAACTAGATTAGACTAGACCGGACTAGACTAGCTAGATTAGACTGGCCGCATTAGACTAGCCGCATTAGACTAGACTAGACTAGACTAGATTAAGTTAGCGTAAGTAGGAGAAAGAGTATTGTTTATAGCGATATAGAATGAAACGCGAAAGAAAGATAAGAAGGATGTTTATTGTCTTCGTCTACGGGATCTATATGCTCTTATACTCGGGATGTAGTGTCATCGCCTATAGGTCTTTAATTAGGGTACATACCGTAGCACAATCCCTACCGTTCGATTAATCTATTATCTAATTATTCTAGGTTCCTTCAATTAATCATACATGCTCTTACCGTTTATAAAACCCTGTCTCTCTTCTAGCTCTAGATCGATCTCTATAGCATCTCTACCGCGACGCATTCTACGTATTAGACTCTCCTTATAGTTATCGGCTAGCTTATCTAAATTACTAAACTCCGCATCCTACTATAGAGACTCTATCAATCTCCGCGTTAGTATAGTAGAGCGACCGCTCCTACGTATAGTCTAGTTTATAGAGCGTATGTTTGCTATAGCTATATAGGTAGGAGGAGTTACGTTAGATAGGCTAGCCGTATTAGACGGGCTAGCTATAGTGTTGTATCCCGGAGTCGCGCTTAAGAGGCTACTAGTTTGACTAGTACGGATCCGTGTTAGACGCGTATTGTCGTCGTCTTCGTTAATAGTACGCTTGTTAGTACGCCTACGGCTAGCGCTACGAGTCTTTAGTAGACGGCCTCTAGGCTTACCTCTTAAGCTACTACGACCTCTGTCGGTAGTACGACTACGATTATCGTTATCGCTATCGATATTAACATTAGTAGGATTAACGGAGTTTACTATAGCCTACATTAAGAGTATAGCTTCGTAGGCTAAGTTAGTAGTATGTTAAGAGAAGCTTGCTCGGCGCTAGGTAACTATAGTCTTAGGCCGAGAGGTACGAGGAGCTAATGCTAATGTAGCCGTAGCTATAGCTATAGTTACCTTAGCCTTTACTGCCTCGCGCTTCTACCTCTTCTTATCTAGGCTTATACGGTGCTCGACGTACACTTCTAGCGTAACCTTATTGATTTCCTTAGCTAGCTCCTTAAGAGAGATCTCCTTTCTACGCTAGGCGCCGCCGTTCTTATGCTACTAAAAGAAGATCGGTGTAATAGTCTCTATTTCCTCTAGCGTCATTAGCTTAACCGGACCCTCTCCGGTAATGTCCTCTAGGTCGATAGGCGTAGGATCCTCTAGCGTAACGTAACGAATATAATTACTTAGCTCCTAAACTATCTTATTAGGGATAATTAGGTTATATAGCAAGTTAGCTATAAGATTACCGAAGTCGTTCTCTACGCTATACTAGAAAGCAGTCTTATAAAAGGCTACAAAAATGTCCTATAGTTTAGGCAAAAAGAATGCTTACTTAGTTCTAGCCTTTAGTCCGGTCTTAGGCTTTAGTACAGCTACTAGTTTCTTGCCTAAGAAAACAATAAGATTAAGTAGATCTTTATTATACGAGCTATAATACTACTCTAGGCGGACCGGCTCTAAATCGTACATCTTAAGATGTTCTTCGTAATAGTCGTTATAAATAACGCGGAAGTAGCGAGGTGTACGGAGGTATTAACCATTTACGGCTAGGCGGAGTAGCTTTAGGGTCTTGTCGCGCTACTCTCTCTCCTTTATAGTCTAGTCCTTACGCTCGTTATTAACGGCGGCTATATCTCTACCGTCCGCGCGATCTCCTTCTCTAGCCTAGTCCTTATCTCTATCTAGATCCTCGCTAGCTATAACAGTGTTACGGAGACTACTTAGTCGGTTTAGTGTGTAGGCGTATGTAGCGATTAGGCCTATAGATGTAATATTAGATTCTCTATTAGCATTAACATTAGCTTCGATACCGTTACTATCTCGGTCTATAAGCGATACATAATCTAAACCTTTAGGTATACGACTAAGCATGTCGTTTAGCTAGTATAGATAGAACCATACGAAGAGGCTATAAATAGTAGATCCTCCCTTACGAACATAGCGCCTAGCCTTCTAGAGGATGTCGTCTAAATCCTTAGTAATTAGCATCTTCTAAACTATAACAATTATCACATCTCTAACGTTATAGCTATAGGCAAGAGAGGGTATACTGTTCATAATCCGGGTAAGCGAGTCTAGCTTTAAATACTCCGTATACCGTACGTTCTAGTCGTAGGTTAGTATATAGCTATCGTACGATGATATAATGTTAAAGACATTAAGCCGGTTATTACTACCCTATCGGTACTTATTATTACCTTCGTTGTCCTTAGTTAATTCGACAAGCTACGTACGGAGCTAAGTAGTTATGTTCTCGATACATCTACGGCTATCTTCGAAATTTAACGTCTTCTTAATGTTTTCTAGTGTTAGAGCGTTAGTATCCTCGTCGACCGTAGTCTTTAACTTAAAAAACAGCTAATTATAGTTACTAAGATCGGGCTTTAGGATTAGCTTAATAATGTACGAGATGTCCGTCCGGTTAATACTAGCGCGGATAATTTCAGTTATAAAGGGCTTAGATCCGACTTAACGAAAGCCTCTATATACTCTAGTAAATTCTAGTGTCTCGCGAGAGCCGGTAGCTATAGCTCTAAGCTAGACAGTGTCCTAAAGGACGATACCACGCTAGATGAACACCTAAGAGTATCTAGTAGTTGTTAGCCGAAGGATTAAGACATTTAAGGATAGAGAACATACTCCTTCCGGAACTAGACTCCCTACTTATAGACTAGATAATACTCATCGATAGCAAACATGCCGACACTATTACGCATTTTACGAAGGAAGTCCTAGAAATCCTTAGTTGCTATCTACTCTAGCCTAATTGTAATGATACTATACTTCCTAGTATATAGCTTGTTATATAGCTTTAGGTTAGCTTTCTTTGTCTCTACGTTAATAAGTATGCATTTAACTAACTTAGACTCGGCATTACGTATTATACGCTTAATGTTAGCCTTCTGTTCCTCGCCGATACGATTAAGAGGGATAACCTATTAATGTTGACGTTAATTAGTATACGTACGAACAAAGAGAGAGAGTAAGAACTAAGAAGTTCCCGTACCTAAATCATAATCCTACCGGTTAGGAAGTAGTACGCTTAGTAAAGTAGACTCTTACTAGCACTAGTACTAGCGAGCGTAATGATGTCCTTCTTAGCGAAGATAGATCTATATAGATAGTTAACTTAGAACTCTATTAGCACGAAACCCTTATCTATATATATATAGTTAAGTACGACTTCTATCCCGTTATAGATAATTTGCCTCTACAAACCGATAGAGTAGATACTCTTAGAGGTGTCGAAGACTAGTATCTAGATTTCTTCGATTAACATGTCGCTGATTTTAGTAATACGGTCTCGGAAGTACTCGATCCATTTAGTAGCCGGTACGTCCTTATTAGGTAGCTTAACAAGCGGGATTGTCTACTAGGGAGCCTCTCGACTAATTACTAGACGGCCGGGGATACGCGGAGTAGGTAGTATACTACCTCTAGTAGCTTACTTGTCCGCGGCATCTTTACGGCGCTACTTAGTAGACTACTTCGTACTACTAGTAGCTTTAGGAGGCATAGTAGGTATATGTTCCTATCGATAAAAGACGCGGAGGTTATAGTAAAGGTATAAAGGTATAAAGGTATAAAGGTGTAAAGGTGTAAAGGTGTAAAGGTATTAGCGTTTAAGCTAAGAAGTAGGTGTTTGTCGAAAATTTGATATACGGACGCGGGTTGCTACTACGGATACGGGTGTCTACCTTAACAATAGGTATATAGTTCTTATTAACTAGCGATAGGTGTGTTAATAAGAAGTCTACTCCCGAGATGATGTTAGTAGAGAGATGCTTAGAGGGTAGCCTACGTATCTTTAGAAGCCCGAACTATATCTATAAGGACGACGTAACTCGAACATTCTAAAAGGGCGCGCGCGAGAGAGATTGTTATAAGCTAGCTTAGTACTATCTTAGATGTTAGGCTAGTAAATACTAGAAACTTCTTATTAACTATTAAATCGGGTGTTAATAAGAAGTTTCTAGTATTTAGACGCCCGTTTTCGAGGAACTATACGAATGAACTAAGCAACAACGCGAACGGACTAGACGAAAATACGATACTTAGATCTAACATAACGAGGGCTATACCCTACGACTAGCGACTAGCGATATTTTCATCGCTATTTTCATCGCTATTTCCGCCGGGCCACCCTTACCTAGTACCCGAGCTTATAATAGAAAGCTATACCGCGACCCGATAATAGGCTACTCGGCTAGGATAATAATCAAGTACGAGAAGAACTATACGAGCGACTATTCCGCTAAACTCGCGACAGTATAGTAATTAAGCACGAGAAGAACTATATAAGTTTAGCGGAACGGCGACTATTCCGCTAAACTTACGATAGTATAACAATTAAGTACGAGAAGAACTATACGAGTTTAGCGGAAAACTCGCGACAGCATAGTAATTAAGTACGAGAAGAACTATATAAGTTTAGCGGAATAGCGGCTATTCCGCTAAACTCGCGATAGTAGATTACTACCGTTATACCCTTACGACATTCGCCGCCCTACCCGTACTATCTAGTCGATTATAGCCCTTTAAGCCGAGTTCTTATCTACTCCTTACACTTGTTTAAGGTCCTTATTAGGTCGTCTATCTTTAGTTTCATCGTTTTGCTAGACAGATAGTTAGGACTCTAGTAGGGCGGAGAAGCTAGAAATAGAACAGACGTAGCGAAGGATAAAGGACATAATATAGCGAGGAAGTAGACATAGAAATAGAGAAGGATTTAGTACGAGAACGGAAGAGCGTATCATTCGAGGTTCTATAGCCTTAGGCCTAAATGCCGTCTTATAGTACGATAGAGTACCTTTCGGCTAAACTCTAGCTCCTACGGCTCTCCCCCTCCTATCTCTTACTATTACTACTACTACTTATAGGCAGACATTACTACCGAGGCGGCACCGCGTATAGCGACTAGGCCTAGCTACCCTATAGCCCTTATTAAATTTAGCGGCGGCGGCCGCCGTATAGACACGGTACGGACGGATACTACTAAACCGAGCCTCGTACGTACGGTATGCCTAAAAGTAGAAGGTAAGTATAGGTTTAGGAAGACGAAAGACTTTCGAGACTACTACTTACCTAGTACTTAGGTATACGGGCTACTCTATACGTAGTCTCCTTAAGGCGGGCGGCGTAGGAGCGCTTCCGCCGATTTTACGTACTTAGCGGGCGGTTAACCGCATTTACCCTAGAGCTATAGTACGCGCCCTAGATAGTCTATAATTCTATTAGTATTAACCTTATATAAGATAGCGAGCTTCCTAAGTTCTTACCGGTACGTAGTTCTAGTAGAGGCCGGAGCCTCTTAGGCGGCCCTTTAGCGAGGACGGGCTAGCGAGAGTACTAGTGCTCGAGGTAGGCGAGGGAGAGCGGCGGGCGGGAGAGTAGGCGGGCGAGGGACTACTACCGAAGTTACTACCGAAGTCACTACCGAAGTTATTATCGTCGTCGTCGCTAGCTAGCATAGTAGTAGTAGTAGTACGCGAGACGAGAGCGGAGGGAGCTAGGCGGAGCGGAGTTAGCTTCTTCTTCTTCTTAATGCCCGTAGGCTTAATAGTACGGCTACGCGGCGTAGGGCGGACGGCACTAGAACCGCTAAAGAGGGTACTCTAAAGTATCGTTAGTCTCTATAGAATTAAGGCTCTTAATAAGGAACTTACGGCGGCGTTACGCTACCGCGCCGACATACTAAACCTAAGGTAGGACATAGTTACTATTACTATTACTATTAATGTTCGGGTAATAGATACGGGTAGTAAAGTTGACCTTCGTAGGCTTAAAGGGGTAGTCGGTAAGAAGTAAATCGTAAGGAAGAAGACGCCGCCGGAGAGTCGTATAATAGTAGTAGAAGAAGAAGAAGAAGAAGAGGAAGAAGTAGCCGCGAGATTAACGACTTAAAGCTAAAGCTAAAGTTTCGTTACTATTATAATTTCTTATAATAGTAACTAAAACTTCACCTAGACGAACTTTACCTAGACGAACTTTATATAGACGAACTTTATACGGGCGTTTACATACGGAAAGCTTCTTATTAACACGCGAATCGTGTGTTAATAAGAAGTATCTAGTATATGACTACCCGCCTAACTTAGGAAGACTAGCTCTATAAACTTAGAAACATTATCTAATCCGACGATAAGCTCTTCGACTAATCCTCTACCTACTTTAGAAACTCTCTATCCTAGTAGAAGTAGGGCTAGCTAGTAAGGTATATAGGCGAAGAGATGTAGCATACTTCTTATTAACACGCGAATCGTGTATTAATAAGAAGTTCCTAGCATTTAGGTACCTAGGAACTATACGGATGAACTAATGCTATGCTTAGAAACGATACAATAAGCGCTACGGCCTACGACTAGCGTTATCCCTATTCCTATTCCCGTAATACGCCGTACGCGATCGTAGTTAAAGGCGACATACTATCTAGAATTAGACGAGCGATCCGGAACAGCGACTATCCCGCTAAACTCGCGATAGTAGGCTACTCGGGGAGTATAATAATCAAGTACGAGAAGAACTATACGAGCGATCTAGAGGAATCGGGAAGCATAGCAATCAAGTATAAGAAGAACTACACGAGCGATCCGGAAGAATGCTAGTAGCTAGGTCAATCGAGAACCGTTCGAACTAGCGGAGGGTAGGCCGGTAAATAGTAGGAACTTCTTGTTAATAAATGATTCGTTTGTTAATAAGAAGTGCTATGTATTAGGATACCTATTATAACCTTAAGGCGATATAATCTTGCCTTTCTCTAGTAATGTAGTTGATTTCGCGAGCTAGCTTAGCGGCCTAAAAGTAACTATTAATCGTCGTTAGAATTACTACTTTATAACACGATATCGGTATATAGATAGTCGGAATCGATAGAGGATATTAAGACGAGGTAGCGTATATACTTAGCTTAGAAAGAAATAGTGTTAGAGTTAGTATAAGCGACGTAGCTTAGCGGCTTAATAGTAACTACTAATCTATAGCTAGAATTACTACTTTATAACGTCGTATCGGTATATAGACGGTCGGAATCGATAGAGGATATTAAGACGAGGTAGCGCGTATGTCTAGCTTTAGGGGAAAATAGATATTATACTATTCGTTTTAGTGATTTTAGAATTAGCTTAGCGGCTTAAAAGTAACTACCGATCTATAGCTAGAATTAGTACTTTATAACGCCGTATTAGTATACGGGTAATTAGGATGAATAGAGCGTATTATTTAGAAGTAGCGCGTATGCTTAGCTTTAGGAGAGATTATATATCGCTATCGTAGTAATTTAGCTTATAACGACTAAAAGCCCTTACTAAAACCGTACGGATTTCACATTTATGTTTCTAAATTACGCTGTCCTTATATTTATATATATCGAAAAAGTGAATAGTACGTTTTGTTTAGCGTACGAAACTCTATAACTATAGATACTATCTAGTATAGGTAGGAGGTGTTGTGTTAGGATATTCTTCGATACTAGATAGTAGTTCTTAGAGAATTATACGGATTCCTACTATTAAAATTTAGGCGCTCCGTAGAAGACATGAAAACGCTCCTACTAATACCGAGTACGTTGCTTCTATGTTGAGTACTAAGTACGCAGCTTCCATGTTGGAATCCAAATTTAGTTCAGAATCACGCTAGTTACTTCGGAGGAGCGCCTGAGAAGGAGGCAGGATCTAGGGTTAGGGTTGGGGTAATGCGTGATGAATGTCAGAGACCACCACATGTTCATATTCGCTGTTCAAATGGGTTACATTGAGGTGTATGAACCTCGAAAATATCCGTCGGTTGATCTACTCATACAGCCTTTCGTGAACCGTTCCATTTATTCCTTATCTTGTTTCAATTCTGTGACGGCAATGAGGCAGACAGCACCAAGGGATAATTGAGACAGAGCCACTCTGCAATCCACGAGCACGTCCACTCCACGTCCATCACATTCGCACCTTCGTAATATGAGCCTATGTACAATAGCTACATGTTCATACGTTGGACAATAACAGTATTAGCAAAGCACGATCACAAACCCAATCAATAGCAGGAAAGCGACACATGCTATACCGAGGCCGACGTCTAGAGGCGAACCCCTTGGCGCCGACGCGAGATTGTGGTGTCCTGTTCCAGTGGGGACCTGAGTTGCTACAGGCAGCGTTCCCTTGACAGTCTGAGTTCCAGTGCTCTTAGCATTGATGGTTTCTAGATCTGCTTCGAATGAAGCAATGGAGAAGTTCATCTCAATTGGACTGTAGAACGATTCTTGTCCGAATTGTACACTGCCGAGGAAGACATCAGACGACACCATTTTCGCGTAGGACAAGTATCCGAGAAGAGGTGCAAAGTCCATATCAAAAGCAGTGAGTGTATGGTTGGCAACCCAGCTGAAGACCTTTTGGCCATTACTGTTGGTGCCGTTGTAGAGGGTACTGTGTAGTTGGAGTCAATGATCAGCGCAACCGTATCCCTCAAAGAGCAACGTACAAGTCAGTTGCATCTATTCTCGTGATTACCGGAGGGTCGAGTAACTGAGTGTTGCCGATTGGCAAAGCAGCTGAACCAAACTGTCCGACCCAGACCATGAATTCGTAACCTTGTTTGCTCGGAGTCTGCGACCGTTGTAGATCCTCGTCCCCGAAAACATCGAGAACGACATTTGCCTGGACGCCATTTGTCGTAATGGCATCACTATCTGACTCAACGTTCGGGTCGCTCAGAGGTCCAGGCTCGATATAGGATGGAGCAAAGGACCATGTTGCCGAGACACGCAGCGACTGCAGTGAGCCTAGTTGTAGAGGCAAGAAGGTCGATTTGAACTCGATGTTTGGATACGCTTTGACAGCGGGAGGCTCACTCGCCCAGGTCCAAATCGAATATACAGCATTGGATGATAACCCAGAGGCCTGAGAGACTCGTCAGCGGTGCAGCCACATCGTGACAAAAAGCTTGCCTTACGTATGTGCACACTGATCCAGAGTCATCCTTCAAGGTATGGTCAGCAGTATCGCGAAGCGGACGAAGCTTTGACTCACTTCGTTCCAGGCATTGTTATTGAAGATGTAGGGCCATGCTGTGAACGACTGGTATTGATCACAAAGCGAGTGGTTCGCATAAACCGAAGATATGAGCAATGATAACAGCAATGCAAAGAAAGTCATGTTTTTCCGGATGCTGCCAGTAGAACAGGTGGTCAGCTCGATAAAAGAAAAGGCGTTTCGCCGCAGACATGCATATGAGCGCAATGCAGTGTCAATCGAGCATACAGCATATGCTTGCAGCCACATGAAATGCCAACACTCTGGCGGAGGAACTCTTCGGCCTCTGAATTCGAGATGCGACGAAACGGTAATTTGCCCTGCAATAGAATGCAACACCAATGCACATCTGAGTGGCACATCTGAAGTGTGAACCAATGTTCATGGCAAAGAGAGGCTGGAAATGGTCCTCCCAGCCGGATAGCTATGCCGGCGTTTGCGTGAATCTGAGTGGGTGAAGTCGGGGTGTACAAAATATCGCTTCGAGAAACCTAGCGCGTGTCTAATTTAGGTCGTATTAGTGTTCCAATGATTCCGGTGACACGACCTCCCCGCCATCATCCATTGTTCTCGATCGTTTGCCTACCTGCAGTTCGTCGCTGTGAGCGACGACCGCGTGTCAGGCTTGCCAATCGACTTGACCCGGAACCCCAGATTCTCCAACCCTCTTTGATGAATGATCCCGCGACCATCAAAGACCCACTTCTCCCCATGCATCTGTGGTGCGATTCTGTTCCAGTCTATGTTCTCTTTACCATGTTGTGCAACCTCAGTCTGACTTGAACAATCCTTGCAATCACTTGGGCACTGCGGTTCTGGACGAAATCGGCCAGCATCCTTACACAGCTTATCTTGGTTTGCTGTTGGCACCTGCATGCTATCCAGAGTTGGAAGATGGTCCATCATGGAATCACGGCCCTCAACGGAGTTGTGTAGCTTTGGCCTCCTTAGCCGCGTCACAGCAATGCTCGGTTCGGCTGCGTTGGTCGGTGGAGAGCTTGAGGGGAAGCTGAACTGCCTCCATTCTGTGAGAATTAAAATGGCCGTAGTGTTAGCTGACGCGTCGTACGGACTTGTACATATGTTCACCGGACCTTCAGGGCGCAGGATGGGTAGCTTGGTCTCTTGGGAGAGGAGGCCAGTCAGTTCCTGTTCGATGTGGACTTTGTTGCACTGTGGATCATAGATTGCAATCTCGTTTGGCCCTTCTTGGAGCAACATGCGGACAACTTCGATCGCCTGGGTCTCCCGAGTGTCGCTGGTATCCTGCTTGAATGCATAGCCAAACAAGGTGATCTTCTTGCCGCGGAGACTGCCATTGAGAGACTTGAGAACGGACGATACGAATCTTCGACATTGCCAAACGTTGATATCGACCACGGATCGCCAATAGTCAGCCACCTCGGGTAGGTCCAGAGTCTTGGCGAGATATGAAAGGCTGAGGATGTCCTTTTTGAAGCAAGAGCCGCCAAAGCCAAGGCCAGCCTTTAAGAACTTTTCTCCCAGCCTGACATCCATACCGATAGCGCGAGCAACGCTGTCGACATTGGAACCTGTTTTCTCACAGATGGCGCTAATGGTATTCATGCTTGAGATGCGCTGGGCGAGCATTGCATTCGCAACAAGCTTGGCCAACTCAGATGACCATACGTCGATTTTGAGGATCGAAGATCTAGGAACCCAGCTTGCGTATACACTAGCCAGCGTCTCGCCAGCCTGCAGACCCGAGGATGTCTGGCTCGATCCGATAAGGACACGAGACGGCTTGAGCAGATCGTGTACTGCGCTGCCCTCTGCCAGGAATTCTGGGCTTGATAGAACCTCGAAGGCCACACCTGGACGGTAGAAGCTCATCTGCAGAAAGCGGTATTAGCCAAGGACTTCAATTTGAAACTCAACAATCACAACATACGATTTCACGAATGACATCTGCAGTTCGACACGGCACCGTGCTTTTCTCCACTATGATAGCTCCCAGCTTTGCTGAAAGTGCTACCGATCGTGCAGCGGACTCGAACATGGAGATGTCAGTCGCAGCTCCTGCGCCAATTCCAGAGAGCTTCGTTGGGGTGTTGACACTCAGATAGATGATATCTGCCACTGCGATGTGACTTGCGCAGTCGTTGGAGAAGAAGAGGTTGGCATCGCGCGACTCTTCCCCATCGGCCGCATTCGCTCCATCCCTGGCTATGCGAACAATGTCGCTAAGACCAGGTTCGTCAATCGGAAGATGTTGAGATCGCCACATACTTATCCTTTCCTGATTCATATCAACAACCGTAACGCTAATCTTAGGATTGCAATAGGCCAAGACGGCCGCTGTCGGACCTCCTGTAATTGTATCAGCGGAGGTCTCTGGATGCGTTGCGCGCACCACAATTGTTGACTTACCAACGTAACCTGCACCTACAAACACAATGTGCCGTACCGGACAGGTGCCGGGCTGCGATAGCTGCTCATGTCCCGGACCGTTTGGCTTGTAGACTTGTGCATGATCGGAAAACGTGCTCAGCGAGCTCTGACTGGAGGCGCGGGAACGTACGCCAGGCGAGCCTGTCGCACTGGTAGATTCTGAGCTACTCATATGTGAAGCTTCAGGTGGTATTGCTGGAAAGTGGTGGCCAGCAGTGCTTCCGGTGATCAATTGTCTAGAAGGCAGGATGTCATGTGTAAAAGCAGAACAGATCGACCGGATGGCCTTTATGAGACTACTCTGGGGAGTTTGCGCAGAAGAAAGCTCATTGGAGGTAGCCAGCCTGAGCGCCTCAATGTATAGAGGATCCATTTCCAGGCGCATTGGTTTCCGACGGTACGCACGTATTTTGTTCGCCCTGGTCCCGGCCGCTCGGACGCATCCAGTGCATGATCCCATCCTCCCGATCTATTGTATCCACTCGCCACGCGCTGAAATGTTTTTAGGCGAACGCTCGCAGTTCACGCCCAACATGGAATCCAGAGCCCAACTGTGGTCAAAATTGTGGCATGTAGTACCCGACGTCAGGGAGCTGTCTTTTAGACGGCCTTGGCGGTTTCAGCACTTCGTTGTCGGGATTGACTGATGTTGCACAGAAAAGAGGGGACTGCTCCTCTCAACTCTTCCGTACAGCGCAGTAACTACAGCTGCCAGAGCTTGATCCGATACTAACACAGACGCGTTCACCCGGGGAGCTCGGATGCAGGTTCAAATCCGGCCGGTCAAAGAGCTTGGTGCAGTCTCACTATTCGTGTTGCATATGCGCACCTGCAGAGCGATAACTCTAAAAAAGCAGCTCAGCATGGCTCCTTTGGGAACTTGGGAAGATGGTGACCTTTCTGTGTGCCCTTGCCACGACATTGTCACACGACACGGCGCAGGTACTATGGGAATTCAACCTCTGTACCAAAGTAATGGAGGTAGTACCTTCAACGAGCAGGGCCTCCCGACGCATCGTCCGTTGGGGTCAGTCTTGTCCAACCAATAGGTGGTGGGATCGTCTTGGACTCATATGTATCGCCCAGCAGGACTGCTTCGGTGGCGGTCCAGACATCTTCCCGACGAGAATAGATGCACTCAACCTATCTGCGATTGTGAGCGATACCCGTATCAATCTATCTTTGAGCGAGCTTCGAGAGCGTTCTTTCCGCGGCTGCCTTGTGGAGGCGAGTATCCAGCCATTCGTTTCGTACAGTCCGGCGACGTTATTACTCCGAGTTGCCTGGTCCGGTGTAGGACGACTCTTCCATCTTGCTATCCTTGGCACACAAACTTCAGTCGAAGATGCACAGCTCCATACACTCAAACTCTGAAGATCAAGTCCGCCTCGGGGCTACAGCGAATGATGATGATCGAGGAGATACGAAGACGCCAATGGACATTGATATCGCAGCGCTCGCGGCACGGGCGCAAAGCGTTGGGAAGTCTCTGATGAGGGGAGACCTAGAGAGACTGGCTGTGCAACTTCAAGACCTCGATACGACGCCGCCGCCCAGGCGATTTGGCCAAGATACGCCAAATAGTGTATACAGCAATGCCAGTAGCGGTGCCAGTCGCTACGAATTCGAAACGCCTCCAGAATTGTCAGGTTCTTACTGCTCGACGCCATCGAATGGCGAGTTCGCGCCCCGAACGCCTTCGGAGTTGTCCCAAATAACAGCGCATCATCCAGGAATTAAAGCGCTTTCCGGGACTGGCCGACCACGAACTTCAAGCCCACTGGTGACTGGACTGAATAGTGCGAATGAATCCGACGCCTCCAATTCTGTTCGGGAAGAACTCGGCTCGTCTCATTTCTCGCGGCCATCCGAGGAGGAGCAGAAGCGTTTCACGACGAGTGATCCGCTCTATGGCGAAGCTCGTAGGAGGCACCGCTCGTCAAGCTTTTCAGCTGTACTGCGCCAGGTCCTCGCCCCAGAAGTATCGATGTTGCAGGAAGAGCCTGACTTGGCCATACGATCCCGCCGTGCATCTTTGCCGAGCGTGTTGAATCAGAATGAAGCATTGACATGGTTCCAAACAAGTCCTAGCCATCGCCGTGACCTCACATTGCCCGTTGCTCTCCCTCCTCACCCAAGGCGAGCGGCGCCGAGAAGGCCCGAGGACGAGATCGAAACCATTGGAGGTGCTGAAGTCGCTGTCGAAGACAAGAAAGCCCTGCCGCCGAGCGACGAGAAGGTAGCCAGCAGCGACTCTTCCAAAGCCAGCGTCTGGAGTCGTGCCGCGGCAAGTATCGAGGCAACGTACTACCCATCGGAGGCACCTCCACTGATCATGCCGACGGGACCCACAGATCTGGAAAAGACGTTGTATCTCAAAACCAATCGTCTGGGTTTGTACTCATTCGGTGTGTTCTCTTTCCTCAGTCTATCAGTCGGCATGTGGCTGTTTGTGATATCTTCTGTAAGTGTATCCCAGAGATTGGGCAGTTCCAAAGCTGACCTATGCGCTGCAAAGGTCGTATTTTACTGGTTCGGTGCCGTGGTCTTCCTCCTCCAGCTCTACCTCGTCATATCGTATACGGTGTCCATCTGCGGGAAGGACTACGATATCTTGAAACACCAGCGTATTGTTGCCGAGAACCCAATCGATCCTCTGACTTGCCCAACAGTGGATGTTTATCTTCCATGTTGCAAAGAACCAATGGAGATTCTGGAGAACACGTACAAGCACATCCAACAGCTTGAATGGCCGCAAGGAAAACTGAAAGTCTGGGTACTGGATGATGGCGCATCAGAAGCTGTGCAGACACTTGCTGGGTCATACGGGTACAACTACATTTGTCGAGAAGACAGACCGCGCTTGAAGAAGGCTGGAAATTTGCGATGGGCGTTTGCAAGGACCGAAGGCGACTTCTTCGCTATATTTGATGCTGTGAGTTTGATGACAGTTTGTAGGAAAGTGGCTTACTGATTCATCATTCGCAGGACTTCTGTCCACGCCCGGACTTCCTCCATGAAATCATGCCGATCCACCTCGGTCGTCCGGACACAGCTATTGTGCAGACGCCTCAATTCTTTCGAACGTCCACGGATCAGTCATGGGTCGAACAAGGGGCTGGATCCGTGCAGGAACTCTTCTATCGTGTGGTACAGATCAACCGCAATCGTTTTGGAGCGGCGATTTGTGTTGGAAGCAATGCAGTCTATCGGCGTGAGGCTCTGGTGGAAGTTGGAGGTACGGCAGAGATTGGCTTCTCTGAAGATGTGCACACCGGATTTTATGCTGTCACCAGAGGCTGGAAGGTCAGATACTTACCACTTTGCCTTGCATGTGGTATTTGTCCAGACACGCCAAGAGCGTTTTTCAGTCAGCAGATGAGATGGTGTATGGTAAGGACTTCTCCAACTTTCTCACAAAAGCTGCGCTGACCGGACGCCCTGCAGGGATCCACAACTCTGCTCACTAACATGGACTTCTGGCGCTCAGACTTGTCTTGGATCCAAAAGGTGTGCTATCTCTCCGGGATGATGTACTACAGCGCCATCTCGCTGTCGATCTTCATTAATCCGCTACCTGGTGTCCTGATGTTGTGGGCAAGACCGGAGTATGTTCGATATTATAACCTTGCATTTGCGATCCCGTCGATTTTGTACTCGCTCATTGCCATCCGGTGCTGGGCGAAGGCCAGCTATGGATTCAATGTCCAGTTTATCATGGTGATCCAGTCATATGCGTATCTCACCGCCATCAAAGACAGGCTCTTTGGGCGGGCTTTGGCGTGGGTCCCAAGTGGCGACACCAAGGTGAGTGCAAGAAGTCCTCCTGGCGAAAATGTGGCATGCTGATGAAATCCGACAGGCGCACAAGAACAACAAATACCGCAACATGCGAATACTGGCCTGGTGCTGGACCATCACTATCATCAGCCTGGTGATTTCCGGAACGGTCTACCAATGTCTCCGCGGGCTGCCGTGGTATGACTGTATTCCACTGATTGTGCTGGACTGTTTCAATCTGTTCCTCGCACACAGGTTTCTGCTTTGGAGTGGCAAGATCTGAGACTGCATTTGCATAGGTTGGAGTGCTCTTTCGTAGCCGATTGTAATCCGTAGTAATGTCTGCCATTTGATGCCAGCGACATATAAGATTTTAAGAAGCTCCAGATGGAGCGCTTTCGTGTATCACAGATCCCTGCTCGTTCTGTGGATGTCTCAGCGTCTGGGATAGCGGCCCATCATGTTGAGTTGCTTGAATGGCGATGAAGCTGTTTCCAGGAGGGTTGAAGCAGCGAAGATGGAGAAAGGGAATGGAGGAACTCGAAATGGAGAGAAGTCATGGGATCGTGCCATCAAACCGTGCCTGCTTGAGAACTCCATTAATTCCACCGATAAGAAGCCACATGCATTCCAGAGAGCGCCTTGATCGCAATGTAATTGCCCATAACAATGTGTACGTTGCACGGACAAGCCACCTCAATATATCTGCTGCGCCATGCCTGGAAGTATTCTAGATGTACCACAACTTTTACGCCCGAGCGTCGCCGCCGTCGATGCAGAAACACGACACGCGTGTGGGCGTGCTGGCTTGTGGCTTTTGGAGTCTACACGTGGGAGCAGACGGATGCCTCTACGTCCTGTCGGCCATTAATATTGGGTGTTGGAGATGCCAGCGCGAGAGCGTCAGTACCTCAGCCAGCGCTGTAGGCTATAATCCCTCAAGAGGTTCAGACAAGAGCCGGCCAAGACGGCTCTCGGTATAAGCTACTGCCGATTCCGTCTCTACGTGCTCCTTTAACTACGCGTTGTTATGATTCTTTCTCTTCTTCTTGACCTCGTCGTCGCGCCAAGCCATTAAAAGGTGTTATTATTGTTATTATATAGATATGTTCGAGGAGTTCTTAGCTTAGTAATTAGCCGAGTTTAATACTATATAGGCTATACCGCCGCCGCTACCGCCGCCGCCGCCGAATACCCGAATTAACGCGTCGCCGTCGCCGGATCTTAGTAGTAGAGCTACTAACGATAGGGCGGAGGATAGGGAGTCGTCTAGTAACGATGATACCGTATTTCGTCGCGTCCGTCGTCGCCGCGGAAGGCGTTTAATCGCTATCGTAAAAGACCTATATCCTTTACTTCTAGAGGTAGATCCGGAGACGCTACGTCGAGAGCGATAGCGCGTATTACGGTACGAAGAACCCTTCGAGTAGTTAGTAGAGTAGGACGCGTTATTAATACCCTATATCGATAACCTACTAGTATATATAAACGCCTTTTATCGACTTAATTATAATATTACGCGGTATCGCTATCGATTTAGTAGGCTACTAAAGGACGTAAAAAAGTAGGGTAATAATGTAAAGCTAAATAGTAAGAGAATTTCTCTAGCCTAGTAGTATCTAGTTAATATTAAAAAGACGGAGTATTTCGATATTAACGAGGATAGTATAAGGATATCGACGGCGCTAGTTCGCGTAGTATAGGAGCGGTATAATCGTAAGAGGGTAGAGCATCTAGAGCGCTATATACTAGATAAAATAGATAAATATCATCGCTATAGTACGCTAATAAACTGTTACGGTTAAGTTAAGACGAGACGAAAGCGTATTAAAGTCGTAATATTAAGTCGATCGACGAGGTATCTAAGAGGTTCTAGGATCGAGCCGAAGGTATAGACCGACGGGACGATCCGTACTAAGTTATCTATTGAGTTAGCTCTAGAATCGTCTAGTCACTAGCGGAGGCTACCCGTAATACTACCCCCCCCTTTAAAGCGGCGTTAGTCCTCTACGCGCTATTGTCTATTTACTTCTTTATTAAGCGCGTAACACGCTATAGTTATATACCTACTCGTATTAAGCGTAACTATAGAGTAAAAGCTATGTTTCTATCTTTATTGTTACTAAATTCGTTACTTGCTTCGCTGTCGTTATCGTTATCGTTATCGACGGAGGATAGTATAAATGTTGTCGTAGTAGGCCGGAGTACTATAGTAGAGTTAGTATAGTTAGTACTCGTTATGTTCTAATAACTACGATAAGAGCGGTTAACCGTTACCTATTTAGCGCCCTTAATAACGAGCTTCCTACTAGCTATGTAAGACTAGTTAGTAACTACTATAGTTTCTATAGCCTAAGTAGAATTAGGTATCGCGTATACCGGTGATAGTATACTAACAACCGTATAAGGTTAAGGCTTATACGTTTACGTGTCGCTTCTAACTAACATAGTCTTCCGTAGGTTATTAACCGTAGTAGCTTTATCTTATAATTATAACTCGTAATGACCGTGTTCATACGCGAGAGCTATAACGCCTACCTTCTACGATTAGCTATATAAGACGTTCTCGTTCGGGTAGCCTTCTATAGTTCGGCTATCGACGCTGTTCGGAGTAGGTACGGCTACTATTTAACGAGCTAACCGTAAACCTATAGCTGTTTCTTAAAAGATCTAGCCAAGCGGCGGTGTGAAGCCACTAACTAGTAATGGTTTAGCTAGATAACTATAGTAGAAGTCTACGATAGAGGTAGCGGCTCTATTAATCACATTCTAAGTAGGTTCCTATATAGCCTTACTCTCGGTATATCCTACCTACTTAACTTTATATCGAAGTTCCTTCGTCTTACTACCTTTTAGTACTCTGCCTAGTAGTGTGTGCTATTTAGAATCTACGACTTCCTCTACTACCTACTCGGTATAGTCATCGTCTACTTCGTCTCGGAGAACTATAATCGGTAGTAGAGGTAGAGCTAACTGTCTAGGTAGGGGATCGTTCGCTACGGGTTAGAGTAGGTTTACGTAGAAGGTATAGAAGTGTACGCTTAATCCTAGCGTAGCACTTAGGTCTAGTCGGTATACGTTTCCTAGAAGGATCTTAGTGATAGTATAAGGTCTAGTATTCTTAATATTGAATTTTTTCGTAGGGCGCTCCGTGCGCTAGTTCTTAGTATTAACGAAGACTTCTTAGCTAACGCGGTATTTCGGTAGCTGTTCTCTTAAGAGGTTTATAGTATCTTCTTATATAGCTTGTGTAAGTAGTATTTACTTACGGAGGTATATATAAAGCTTAGCTATTCGTCGTGTAAATGCTATAGCATTGTCGGAGTCGAGACGCTACTTATAAGGAAGTATTAGTGTAGGTAGTTACTCGAGCAAAGACTATATGTCTTAGTCGCTCGTAAAGCGAGGATTGCGGCTATATTTAGCGTAGAATAGAGACACGCTAGTTACGTCCGAGATAGTGTTATTACCTAAAAACTTAGCTAGAGGTAACTAGTTAACCTAATCGTCTTAGGCGTAATTATAGAAGGTACGGAGGTACTATTCTATTACCTTGTTCGTGTTCTCTAACTATCTATCGGTTTCTAGGTAGAAAGTAGTAGACAGTTTTAGGTCGATTCTAAGAAGTTGGCAAAGCCGCTTCTAGAAAGCTAAGATCTACTAGCTGCCTTAATTAGAGACAATCGTTCGTAGAAGGCTATAGTGCTTAAACACGTACTTTAAGAAAAGTAGAGCGTAGTACTTAGTAGTTATGTCGTTTGTCTCGATTAAGTAGCGCCCTTTACTAAGTCGGTCTATGACCGTTAAGATATTATTATACGTCGTACCGTCGTAGCTACTCTTATATAGGGGGACGTTAACGACGAAGTCGTAGGCGACGTCTATCTATAGCTCGAAGGGAATAGGGAGAGAGTATAACAGCCCTTAGTATCTTTACTAGGAGGGTTTTGTCGTCCTATAAACCCTATAGTTACGGACGAACCGGCGTACTGTCTAAGCTATACGAGGCTAGGTAAAGGATCGTAAGACTAGCTCGTACGTTTTCGCTCTTCCTAGATAGCTAGCTATAGGTACTTTATAGAAGGCCTATAGGATTTACGTTCGTACTAGACTATCTAGTCTAGAACTAGTGTCGTCGTCAGGGATCTAGAGGGAAAAGTCGCCGTAGCGGTTCTTAAGGTAGATCAACTTAGTGTTTCCCTATAGGCTAGTAACTAGTTGAGCATCCGTGTTATTAATACGGTGCTTCCGGAATTCAGAGACCGGTTAGCTAGATTCTAGTTGCTTGACTATAAGCTATATAGCCTTCGACTAGTATAGTGTTCGGACTAAGTAGAAAAGCTCTATACTAAGCTCGGGGTCGTCCTATATATTAATTATCGTAGTAACAACTTCTAGAGCGGCAACTTATAGTAGTTTTATAGCTAGGGTAAGGCTAGACTGCTATACGCGATTCGGCGTTAGGATCGTACGGTTTATGTGTTAGATACGAGGATTAGAGTCATCTCCGTCTCGTAGAAGATTCTATAATAACCGTATAAAGGCATCGGGTTTCTCTCTATGCTTGCTAGGGCGGTAGCAGATAATAAAGTTAAATTAGGAAAGAAACTCGGCCTAACGTGCTTGTCTCCTATTTAATTGCTTAGTGCTTATAAAGTACTCTAGGTTCTTATAGTCTAAATATACCACAATCGGTTTACTAGCGACATTATCTAGTAATAGCGTAAAGCCTTTATTAGCTAGGTTAGTACTTAATGTCGCTACCTCGTAGTCTTTAGAGTCGTCGAAATCACCTCCTCCGGCAGAGAGCTCTAGGCGCTATTCCTCGAAGGCCTTTATAATAGCTATTAGCTCCTTATCGTAAATGTCGTAGTTGTACTCTACTAGAGACATTTTCTTTGACAAATACGCTATAGGGCGTAAAATGCCTAAGTTAGGGTTACGTTATGAAAGCATAGCTATAGTAACAAAGTCGGAGGCATTAGTCTCTAGAATGGTTTCCTAGCCCTAAGTAAAGTGTATAAGGACTAGGGTAGTCATAAATGCGGCCTTTAGTGTTAAGAAAGCGTGTTCGTACTCTACTGTCTAATTCTAAGGGAATAGCTTACCATCGTTAATAGTTGTCTTAGTTAGGTTGGTTAATAGAGATGCTAGCCGAGAAAACTAGTGTATAAACCGTCTATAAAAGTTCGTAAAACCGAGGAATGCTAGGACATCCTTCGTGTTCGAAGGTGTCTACTATTCTTAAATAGTAGCAACCTTCTCCGGATCTATACGTACGCTATCTTTACTAATGATTAGGCTAAGGTACTTAGTCTCTTAGACATAAAACTCGCACTTCTTAAGGTCTAACTAAAGGCTAGCTTTTTATAGCTTTACTAAAACTTTCTTAACGTGTTCGACATGTTCTTCTAGCGTATCGCTAAATATCAGAGCATTATCTAGGTAGGCTAATACGAAGTCGTCGAGGAACTCTCTTAGTATATCGTTAATGTATAACTAGAAGGTACTAGGTGCATTATAAAGCCTAAAGGGCATTACAACGCACTCGAACTGTCTATAGCGAGTTGTAAACGCTGTTTTCTATTCGTCTCCTTCTATAATTCGAATTCTATTAAATGCTACGATTATATCGAGCTTTATAAAGAACTTCTTACTAGAGAGCTTGTTTAGCGTATCCTATATTAGAGGGATAGGATATCGGCTCTTAATAGTTAGAGCGTTTAGAGCTCTATAATCGAGACAAATACGCAGACTACCTCCGGGTTTACGTACTATTAAGACCGGCGTAGCGGCTAGGGAGTTACTATTACGGATCTTTCTAAGACGGAGTTCGTTATCGATCTAGTACTTTATAACCTTATTTTCTATAGCGGACATAGGGTATAGCCGTTTGAAAGGTGGTTATACTCTAGGCTATAGCTTGATTTCATGATCGAGGCCTAGACGGTACGGCGGCATCGCCTTAGTAGCCCTTCTAGAAAACAAGTTAATATAATCGTAGTAATCCGTAGGGAGCTTTTTCATAATGTCTTCGACGGAGTCTTCCTTCTTAGAGCTACTAGACGCGAAAAATTTAGCGCGTTCGGCTTCGGTAGTCTTTACGCTTATGTTGATTATCGGTCTACTTCGTATTACGTACGTAGTTAGAGGATTTAACGACTATACGGGTCTATATCGCGCCGTTATAGCGTACGTACTAAGCGGGTCGGCCGCTTATTACTACTACGCGTTATCGAGAAGGAATATAAGATATACGTATACTCCCTTTCGTCGCGTAAACTTGTTAAAAGCGTAAGCGCTATACTACTCGATGTCTAACTCTTTTACCTTTCTTCTAATATACTCGATACCGATAGTAATAGGTTACATATCTTTAGGTAACGGGCCTTCCTTAACTTACCGAGAGGGAGGCTTAGTTTTCTTCTTTAATTTCTAGCGACGGATAGGCTCCTCGCTATATTATAGAGGCATCTCGTCTCGGGGTAGATAAACTAGTACCCCCTCTCGAAGCAACTTATTTGAGTCGCTATCGCTATCGCTATCGTAGCCAGAGCTATACGTATCTTCTTTACTAGTATCATCTTTATAGTCTTCGTATAGCGCTTAATAGTAAGCTTTCTAGCTTACTCTTGTTAAGTCTAGTTCGGAAACCTAAGGTATTTCGTAATCTAGAGGGCCGTACTAATTGTAAAAGGTTTAACAACGTTATAACTTAAAAGTAATCAAGCTATCCTTCTATATAATGTTTAGTTAGTAAAGGTCGAACTAAGGGCGGCCGAGAAGTACGTCGTATTCGATGTCTAAAACGTATAGGTGTAGCTGTTCTTCGTAGCAACTGCCTATAGTTACATAGTAGATAGTAGCTATATACGTAATCTTAGTAAGAGCTATGCTGCCGTCTATAAGCCCGATCTTAAGCGGTTCTAGTAATTCAATTAATAGAATGTAGTGTTTATACGTAAAGGATTTGTTAAGGAATTAAGTGTTAGCTCTAGGGTTAAGGAAAGAGTAGGAATGAGTTCTATTTATTCTACTCGTAACAACTATATGCTAACTAATGGTTAGTTGTTGTTTGTCTATAGACTTCTTACTTATTCCGCTCTCTCGTACCTGTTCTTTCTTAACATAATAGTGATCTATCTGTCTACTAGCCTATACGCTTAGGCTAGGGACTAAGCATTTTCCGCCGGTACGGCCTTAATCTAAAGCTGTCCTAGCTTAGGTTGTTAAGCCGAAGCACCGCTAGCGTTAGGGCGTAGAGCGTATCTAAACAAGGGACACGAGGAGTCGGTCTATATATAGCCTTAGGCGTAGCAACGGTTATATAGTCCTTACTTACGGAACTTAGCGCGTTCGTCGGTAGACATATCTAGCTAGGCCGGAAGGTCACGGTACTTCTAAGGTGCTTAGGACTAAGGCTTCTTAGCCGAGCCGTCTACGTTCGGAGGAATAGTTAGTAGGCCCTTTCCTCCGCCGCTCTTCTTATCCTTATCCTTGTCCTTATCCTTAGAACCTAAGTTGTTCTGGTTTCTGTCGTTACGGCTCTGATTACCGCGGTTCTAGTCGCCTCTACCGCTACCTCTACGAGGGTACGTACTATCGAGGAAGCTCTAGTTACGCTCTATTAGCTTAAGTTTAGCGATAAGCTACTAGATAGTAGTAAAGTCTTTATTCTTGACGCTGTTTAATACTATAGCGTTTAGCTTCTATTTAAACGTCTATAATTTATCTTCTAGATCCGCGATCTTTAGTAAGCGTAAACTATAGCTTATGTACTTAATATAGAAAACTAAGAACTACTCGGTCTTTCCTTGCTTAAGGTTATTAAGCTTAAGACGGTTCTCTACTTTAGTTTCGGCGGAAGTTATACCGTAGTAAAGGTTAAGTTCGTCTAGTAGCTCGTCGATGCTAGTAAACGGCGTAACTAAATAGCGGCTACTCGGAATACGAGCGTCGATATGATAGTACGCTAAGCTATTAAGGTAGTCGAGCTAGATGAATTTTAGGGCGTCCTTTATAGTACGGAAGGTTATATCGTCTAGCTTTCGCTCTAGCTTCTATAACTAAGTGTCGTAGTTAGGTCCGATAGGCTTCTTAGTAGAAGGGTCTATATCTCCTATAAACTTCTCCGGTATT
>MWSQ01002004.1:0-102783 GCA_002116395.1 Ramularia endophylla | reverse complement strand
GAAATCGACATCTGATTCCCCGCCGACTGCTATGGAGCCTATGGTAGGAGCGGGAGCTGTGCCATTGTTGATGGAGATCAATGTTGGATGCGTGCCTTGCTTCACGTAAGGTGCGTATTTGGCGAAATAGTCGTTGAGATCTTGTTGTAGGTATTCGTCTTGGTTTTCGAAGACACCGAGCGCACCACTAGGGATAGTGGCGGTTGGGAGGGGAATATCGTATAGAGCTAGGATGCAGGGCGGTGTGATGTTTAGGCCGCAGTCCCGGAGCTCTGCGGGCAGGGACAAGGCGCTGGATGGAGGAGTGTAAGCGCTGCTCTCGAGCAAGTTTGGTCGGAAACTGGGATTAAAGAGCTCGTTGTTGTGGATCGATGTTCGCTTTGTGATGGTGGATTTCTTCATCGGTGGGGAGAGCTTCACTCCTGGGGTGATGTAATCTATGTGCGGAGCGATGTGTGAGGGAAGTGAGTATTTTTCACAGCCGAGTCTGATGGCACCGTCTTGGGTGTGGTATTCGTGGAAGGAGGTCTCGAAGAGCTCTTCCAATTTGAGGAGAGTTGTTGAGAAGAATATCCAGCCTGCATTGGATGTTTCTTGGGCGTCTTGGATTCCTGAGGATGTAAGCCATTCTTGGACGGATGAGAGAGATTCTGGTGATGGGGCGAATTCGGACTGGACTTGGGCTGGGGTCCAGTGTTTGCCGTAGTTCGTGGAGGACGGATCGGCTCTGGTGAGGACTGTTGTCAGTTTGGTGTCGTTGAAAAGCGGTGGACAGAAGCTGATATGTCTTGGCAGACTCTGGAAGGTAGAACTTACACGCTCATTACATGGTCGTAGCCCGCATGCAGATTCCGCTGAGAAAGACCAATGCGGACGGGCACAATGGCAGTCTTGTCGACGGTCGGTGTCATTTTCCAGCGACCGGCATTGTGTCGTTCCTCATGGACAACGCTGCTAGCACTTTTCGTTGGAGCACAAAGAGCTCCAACTGCAAAGATCGCACATACGATGGGGAGTTTCATATTGATCGATATATGGAGAGTCCTGGAAGAATGGAACCAGATCGAGGTTGCTTCATCCTTCCTATATATTCTTTGGATTCTTTGACGTCGACGATCAGTGGTGGTTGTCCATTGCGATGATCACGGCACACGGCACGATCATGTTCTAGGCGTCCAGCAGCTAAGAGCTGCTATGGATTCTGTGATTCTAAATCTGGATATCAGGCCTACAACAAGCTAACTAAGAAGTAGGCTACCTTGATCAAGCTTGTGTCAACGCTATCTGAGGCTTGGCCATAAGTGAATCAAAGATTTATACAGAGATACACTAGGAAGAGGAGAAGTGAAAGAACCGGGGTCAATATGCCAAACGATCTGGGGAGAAGAGACTCCTTTTCAATGAACAATACACCCAAAATGACCGCAAATCTTTGCGCAAGGTGAACTTCTGATCGTCAAGGAGCTTCACGATCGATTTGACCTTGGATACGACGTGGCTTTCATGAACGAAGGCAAGCTACCTGCACATGATGTAGATCATATCTAGTGGGATGTCGGATCCGCGTATTGAGCTACTTCGGCTAGGCGGCCACGCCAGTAGGTGTAGGAGAGAATGGGAGCTTTTGTATTCGAACGCCTTTGTCGTAACCCTGCTTCTGTTCGCGAACGACATTTTGACGTTGGTGAGTTATAGATTGCCGGCCTTGAGGTGTTGAAAGTGTGAGCAGATTCGTCAATCGGTCAAGTCAACACAGCATGGATCTCGGATGGTCTGTAACCAACGTTGTGAAGAACATCGATGCTGGATCATTGATTTAGATTGTCTTTGAACCAGGGCCTACGAGTACGCTAGAAAAAAGACCTGATGTGCTTTGCACAAGAGGGCCATACAACGTTCCGTTCTTACCCCAACCCTAACAGCAAAACCCTAAGCAACTACGGAGACCCGTTCGTACAGGTGCCTTCCCCACTTTGCCCTCTTTCCCCAACACATATCGCTTGCGTACACCTTTTTAAACGAATGATACAAGTACCATAGAAGAAGGGAGAAACCCATCCAAGGTGATATAATCATACACTACTATACCACCCAGTCGAGCCCGATCCTTCCTCGGCGTTCATAATGTCCGCTTTCACAGAAGCTAACCGGACGGCATTCGAGTGCGTAACTCCTCCCAGTTCATACACTCTTTCGCGGCTAAATTTCCTACCAGCGAGCTCTCAGCGACCTACAACACCAAACCATGGCAATTGGCTCTCTCAAACCAAATCCGGGAAGCACTTGTAGCTCGTAAAGACTGGATGGGAGTCGAATGGCTCAAACCAGATGAACATGACAGAGATGTCAAACTACTAGACTTTGCCTCGGGAACAGGATCCATCAGTAACGCTCTGGCACCATATGTCTCGATAGTCCGCGGGATTGACGTTTCACCGGCTATGGTCGAGAAATACAATTCTGCTTCGCAAGGATCTGGAGCTTATGCTGTTGAAGGGGATCTTTTTGCTGCTGAAGGAACGCCGGCACATTTGAGCACTCCAGAGTTCTCGGATTTCGATGTTGCGGTTGTTGGGTTAGGATTTCATCATTTTGAGGACCCAAAATTGGCCATGGCAAGATTGGCGGAGAGGCTGAAAGCGATTACTGGAGTATTGGTGATTGTGGATTTTCTACCTTTTCAGAAAGTGGGAGATGCACAGAGCACCACAGCTCAAAAGACTATTAAGCATCATGGTTTCACGGCGGAGGAAATGCGAGACTTTTATGCGGCAGCTGGATTTGTGGATTTTGATATTGTGGCTTTGAAGCAGAAAGCTCAGATGGAGATGAAAGATGGGAGCAAGAGTGAGAGGACGATCTTTGTGGCTAAAGGGAGGAAGTCTGGGAGTGTGATGCAGAGGTTGGGAGCTTGGATTGGTAGTATGCAGGATGTTGCTGGGAACCAGTTGGGAGTGAAAGGTCCGGATAATGGTGATGGGTGGAACCCAGGAGCGGATGAGGATCGTAGGGGAGGAGGGAAGACGTGGGATATGGTTGCGAGGACTAAGCAGGAAGAGTGGGATGGGTATCAGGAGAGCACACCGAAGAAGCAATGGAACGGATTTTGAAGAAAACAAGGTGAGTAAATGATGAGATGAATGGAATGATATACGTTGTAACTATCTCAGAGCTGGTATAGTTGTCAACGTCCTGCTTGAAAGAATCGGCAAAATGGAAGGACCAACTTATCAGCAAGATGAGAGACCGCAAATCGGTCAGCTTGAATCGCTCGAATCACATTTGCTGAGTTTTGAGCAGTTCAGTCCTCCGTTGTACCATGTGGCTATTGAGCCCCTGGTAGTGCTGCCCGACTCCTTGCACAGTGAAGGCCTGAAGGAAGCGAAAAGGGGCAAACAGTTTTGCTACACCCTCTTCGATCACCACGCTGATTGGAAAACCAAAGGAAGCAACATTTGACCATGGTCAGCTACGCTATATGAGATACCCAGAGCAAGTCTCCAAAGGTTGATCTCACAAGCGATATTCTGCTTCTCAATCAAAAATTTCGCATTCCGGCAGCTCTGCTTCATTTTCAAACTACCCACCAAGTCCGCTCTCCAGTCCATGATCTCACACTTTCTCCTCTGGCAAACCCATCTTCTTCTCCCGCCCATATCCATACTTCTTCTGCTGCAACCGCCACCACTGTCTCCATCGTGCATTTGGAAAGACTCCACACCCCCACACCAACATAAAACCGAACATCGCCATCGGAATCACCAGCGCAATGAGAGGTACCGAGTGCCACAATAAAACCTTCCATCCATACTCCCCGCTCCACACCATTTTCCCCCAATAAGCAATCGCATCTCTCTGACAAGGCCAAACCGTCTCGTCCCACAACTCTGCCGCGGCTTCGCAAGTGTTGGGGACGAACTGCGGGATTATTGGTATTTTGTAGGTGGAGAATGGAAGAGGCACGGATAGCCCGGAATGCATGAGGAAGTTGAAAAAGTATGTTCCTGAATAGAAAAGGGCGGCGAGGTCGATTTTTTGCATGTCAATCCACTTGTTGAGGGGATGGTAGAGTTTCCAATAGATTGGAATGGAGAGGCCTTGAAGAAGAATTGAGACTTTCCATTGATGCCTCCAGATTTGGAATAAGATCCGGGCGAGGAGGCCGCTGAAATCCGGATCCGACATGTTGGACGAACTTGCTTGGGAGAGAGGAGTTGGTTTGGTCTCCCCTGGGCGGCCAGGTCAGGATCTGTGCGGTAGTTGATGGTCTTCGGTGTCGCTAGTATTACCAGCCTGGAAGGTGGGTGGTAAGAGCGAGAAGGAAGAGGACTTCGGCAAAGTGTACTGTGTAAAGTATAACACATAGGCTTCGGCTTTCCATGGATCAATCCAAACTTAGGAACCAACGGTACCATCAGTCGTCCATACCTGTTGGACCGCCCTCTTCGTTCGTGATAGGAACATAGCTGGTATCGTGGGCATTTGCCAATGAGACTCTTTTTGATGAGAGCTCAATTCGGTGTGTGGAGTGCCCTCTACCTGCAGTCGTTGTGTAAAGGCGTTGGACCTTCTGACCTTGCATAATGGTGTGTTCAGTAGCGGAGATACTCGATGGTCTAGCCACGTCTATGAAGTGCATATATCCGTCTCGATATCTGTGGATAGGGGTACCCCTGAAGTCTCACAGCATCCAAGGAACCTATCTGTCGTTGTTCGAGGGGCTGGAATAGTTCTTTCGGAGAAGTTGTTGGAAGGACCTAGCCCGTGTGATTAAGGATGTAGGTACTGCAAGAAAGAATCTGATATCAGCCAGGGCTGTCGATATGAGGATTTTTCGTTTAGAACTTGCTTTCTCAAAGTCAAGTCGATCGTATTGAGTACACTCTCTCGATGGAGACGGTGTTTTAGAACTTACTTGAAGCCTTTGGACTTGCATAGTCGCTAGCTAAACGGCAGAGATGCCCAAACAAGTGTTTGCAGTGCGAGATTCTCATATCAAGATTCACAAATGGATATATACGGCTAATAACCTTCTTTAAGTCGACCTCCTACCAAAGACACACTCTCTACTTCTTCCACCAAAAAGAGGACGCGGATGGTTGCAGAGTTCACAAAGATGTACGGCAGGAGACTTTTGGTGCACCTCGTATACTTCCTTTGATTGCGAGGCCTAGAAATCTACTGGGGAGGGCGAAGAAACCAGGAGAAGTGAGGATATTCTGCGTCGCACGACGACATTTGCAACGATTTGTACTATATTCATGCGAAGGTAATGACGTTACGGGCAGCAAAGCTGTGTGCAATAGCGTCCCAAGCCACAGAATAGCAGTTGCTTCTCTTCTTTCCATCAGGAACACTTCAACAAGTGAACTTCAAGAAAGATGTCTTACGTCGTAGCTTACCATAGACAGAAGCGACTCTCTTAGGTTGCGGAGGCTGGTGAACATCATGGAGTGATGAGAAAATCTGTCATTTTCACCTAAGGTTTTCAGCGAAGACTTGTCGTGCAAAGGCTCGACCACTCTTCGTGCCAAAGTTCACTGTCGTGAAGTATGAGTTATAGTCAGTCAAAAAGCTCACCAATCACATTCAACCATAGACACTGCCTCCTTCTCTGGCCGCAGTTCAGCTTTCTCCTGTCGGACCCTGAGTTCTGCGATAGACTTATGAACAACACATCGAGCTTCCATATGAACAGAATGTGCAGCGAAGAGTATGCTTGTAGAGCATTGTGTCAGATTTAATTAGTCGTTTCGCAACATTCACTCACCAAAAGGTACCCTCCCGAAGAGGAATAGCATAAGGAATGGCAACTTTCACACCTCGGGCTCGGCTCATATACTCATTGTAGCTGATAGAAATTCTATTGCACGCAGACTTAACAGTTCGAGCACCGAGCAGCGCACTCTGTAATTAACGACGGCCTGCTTTCATCTAGCTGTGGTAGTATTCTGCCAGACGAAATTCCGAGGCAACATTAACCTTGACCTTGTTTATCAGACCATTATTAAGCCTGCCTTGCCGGCAAGACTCAGCATCTCCCTCATCTCGTGGCCTTTGGGTCGACTTCCCCAGTACTCTGAAATATCACTTTGCATCCAAGTGGAGCTAGAATACCGCCCTGCTTCCCCGTCAGTACACTGATCTTGCCAAACCACAGCAAGGAACAAAATTACCGAAGTGAGTCTGAGTTTATAATTCGGATCTACCATCCATTGGGCCCTTCGAACCAGCTCAAACAAGGCGACTTTCATCTGCAGCAAAGCGAACCCCTGCCCAATGCACTTCCTCGAATGCGCGTTGAATGGAATATATCGTCCAGCAACACAATCTCTGCGAAACTTGGAATTCATTTCTTCGACCGTCTCACCCCATCTGCTGGGTTCGAAATCGTACGGCTTCGACCAATTTCTGCCGTCGACATGTGCCCCATACGCATTCCAGCCCACCCATGTGCGCTTGGGAATGTGCAGCGTACCGCCCAGAGTTGAGTCTTCAAGGGCCACACGGTTGATCAATTGCGATACAGGAGGATATAGGCGAAGCATCTCGTAGAGGACGGATGTTAAATACGGCATGCTGTTCAGGAGCGCTGCCGAGGGGACTGTGCACTTGGTAGCCAGGACTTCATCTCTGAGCCTGGATTGGACCCGAGAGTCTTTGCCAAGCTCCCAAAATATCGAGTTGAGCAGCTGCTGCGCATTCTCATGCGCTGTGAGAAATGTTATTTTGATGTTTGCTCGATATTGCGTCTCGGTAATGATGCCGCGATCGAGCGCAACGTTGAGGAGATCCACTACTTGAGCTTCGCCACCTTCAGGGGCTATGTACTTCTCGTCGACGAAGATGCGAGGTACCGAGCGTCCAAGCTCGAATAGCTTATCGCCAAATTCTTGCATGATAGAATATGCAGCCTTGCGTGAGCGGAAGACGGCCGAGTACTTGTCGAGAGCAGGGAAGTTGAAGAACAGCGGCTTGAACAGCGTCCTCTTGATAATGGTCTGCAGGTTCTCTAGGCGGACATTTGGATTGTGCAAACAGTTTAGATCGGTCCGCATATACGAGCGGGCCATGATCTGAATGGCCCACCTCTGGATTAGCGGATTTACCGGTAGTCCCGCTCCTCGTGGCGATGTGGCCTGTTCTCCCAGGAAGATATCTATCATGGTGTTCGTCTCCTCCAGCATTGGTGTCAAATCCCATGCACGCTTCTGCATTGCTGGTTTCATGACTTTCGTGAATTTTGACCAATTGTCGTGCGTGTTGATGATGTTGTCACCCACCAGAGACGCAATCACGCTCCATGGAATCTTGACTTGACTACCGGCTTTAGCGAAAATGTGTTCGTTGCGGAACATATCCGCGAGATAATCTGGTTGCGTCACCAGAATGCTCCACTGGCCTGCGAACCAGATCTTGACGGCTCCGTAGCGTTCCAAGGGCTCCCTCAGCCATTTTTCGTAGACTTCATCTTGTCCCATGTTACTCCACAATGCCACGAGAGAGACATAAATGGGCACGGATGGAATGCTTCGGGGCAGCGTCGAGGGCACGTGGAGATAGTACCAGAGCGTGAAGGTTAGCAGCCCGATGGAGCCGGCAGCGTAGGTCAAGTACGCCATATCTTTCTATAGCACTGGTGATGGTCGCCTGATGGATGTGAATGTGATCATGAAGCAGGCAGGTCCATCTCCAGGTCTTGTGTGGCAATTTCTGGCATCGTTTCGTTCGAGGTAGCAAGCGAAACCTGTGACTGGCGTGACATTCTGACATCTGTATGACAAAGTACGAGAGTCAGCTCTGAGAAATCCTTTAGCCTGCTGACACATGTGATGACCAAAATCTCCCAAAGAGGAATACAGAGAGTTCCAATTGATTGAAAGACAGCGCTTCCGCTTGTACTCGGTTTTCTTGAAACGTCCATTCCCAAGAACGACTTCCGTAAAAGCAGGGACAGCAGCGACAACATGGCAGACCAAGAACTCAACATTAACCGAAATGGCTTGTCGTCAAAGCAACTTGATCTCCAGGATGATCATGTTCAAGCAAGTCTGGGATTGTTCATGATCCATAACGTCGTTCTCCGAAATCTCGAATCTTGCGCCAAAGGCGCTACCACCGCCATGGATCTCAAGTCAGCCGCAGCTTTCTTGACATATGCCAACTATACCCTGCACTTCACGCAAGATCAGCTGGAGTCTGTGGACAAGATCTGGTTCCCGGCTTTTGCGCGTCATGACCCGGACTTCAACGATCAGACACAGAAGCATCAGCCTATCTACGTGGAGATTGACAGCTTGAGAGGCCAGCTGAACAAGGCCAGCAAGAATGGCGCGGATTGGCACGACGTGGCAGCCGGATTTGAGCAGCTGCGTGACAAGCTGGAGCCGCTTTACCTCGAAGAGGAGCAGCTGTCAAATAAGCTCGGCCATCGAGTACCGCTGGAAGAAATCAGAGGATTGGAAGCGCAGCAGGAGAAGCGCAGAGTCGGAGGCACCAAATCACACGGCCAACTCTGGTCTGTGGTGTACCTGTTGCGGAGCCTCAAGCCGGCAGAGCGAGAGATTTTCCCGCCAGGCTTGCCGAAGATCGTGGCCAGCGGTATGCTCACCGGAGGCGCTTTTCAGTACGGAAAGTAAGTTAAATCATGAGATGCTTTAGTTCTACTTTTGCGAAAGAAGAGGAGACCAGGCTGACGTCCAGAACCAGAGAGCTTAAATTCGCGCCGAAGTTTTAGCGGAATATGTAAGACAGAATGGAGGGAAGATGAGTGATGGAGATTCTGGTGCTGGAAGCTCAGCAGACTGGGAGGCGTGTGTCAGCTCGATCATTGTATTTGCCAGTGATATAAGGTAGAAGAGAACAATTCAGGACTCAACAATTCAGAAGTCCTTGTTTTCGCGATACGAGTTCAGCCAGGTACTTTACGGAATAGTTCTATCACGTGAAAATCCGTCATCTACCAGTAGCGTGAATATATGATTACATGTACACCACCTTCGAGGGCTCGCACTCTCGAAGCCATCACTGAGACAACACACGCGACTTTCACACTTTGAAAACTGGTCCCACACACACCTGTGCTTTCTTCAGCACAGCAAGCTTCTCCGTCATGCCATGTCAAGTTCCGGTCAACCTATAGTAGAATATGCAGGTTGCTGACAGCCGAGAAACGCCTCCCGTGCTCTGGCCCTATCGTACACCAGCACCCTTGCTTCAGCTCGACCCGTACATTCAGCGCTGACTGTGCGGCTGAACTCCTGTACACAAGGCTTGACTCTGTAAATCCTCCGGCTCCAGTTAGGTTTCTGCGAAAGTCGCTGCCTATGGCACCGCGCACCCCTCACACGCTCGCTTCTCCGTGAATTGAGTTGTTACGAGGTTATATGGACTGTTGATCTCGTCTCAGACCATCACATTCCACAGCTGATATACAGCCGCCGCTTAGCACTTCACCCACGAAGCTCTCTTGAATTTAGACATGGCATCCAGGCACGAGAAGGAACCAGCGAAAGCTGAGGTGTGTGCCAGCAACGATAGCGAACGCTCTTCCAATGTCGGGACTCAGCCCGTCAATGTCGATTTCGTTCAGGAGAATATACGGGAGAGGGTCTCGCGGCCAATGGTAAACGATTCCCTGCAGCGCTGGTTCACCGAGCATTGCAGCTAACAGTGAGGGTGTAGTGGATCTTGATCGTCATCACCATGCTCTCGTCGACTTTCCTCTTCGCTCTCGACAACACTATTGTTGCAGATGTCGGATTCATCGTTTCAGAAGAATTGGGTGGCATCGAGAGGCTCAGTTGGCTCGGCGTTGCTTTCGTCCTCGCCAGCTCTGCCACGGTGTGTACCTGGTAAGAATGACTTGTTGCCGGTTTGCTTCAAAGCACTGGTCATGTCCACTGACTCGTGTAACCAGGGCGAAGATGTATGGCATGTTCAGCGCCAAATGGACATACATCACGGCCATAGTCCTGTTCGAAATTGGAAGCGCGATCTGTGGAGCGGCACCAACCATGAACACCATCATCGTCGGCAGAGTCATTGCTGGACTCGGTGGAGCTGGCATGCATGTTGGTTGCCTGACTCTGTTGTCCGCAACCACCTCATTGCGCGAACGCCCGAACTACATGGCATTTATCGGGATCACTTGGGGAATCGGAACAGTCTGTGGTCCTCTGATCGGCGGTGGCTTCGCTGAGAGCTCTGCCGGCTGGCGATGGGCTTTCTACATCAATCTCGTCATTGGTGCTGCATTTGCACCAATCTACATCTTCTATCTTCCTCGCGCAGATCCCCAGAAATCGGTCTCTTACACGAAAAAGCTGGCCCAACTCGACTATGCCGGCATCATTCTCAATATGGGAGCCGTCGCAACGATGATAATTGCCATCAGCTTCGGGGGAGTTCTCTACGCCTGGAACGATGGTGCTCTTATTGCGCTATGGGCGGTTGGTGGCGCTCTGATCATTGCCTTTGTCGCTCAACAGCGGTTCAGCTTTCTCACCACTCCGGAACAACGCACTTTTCCTGCAGATCTCCTGAATCACTACATCATGTGGTTGTTGTTTGCTCTCATGAGCGCCGCATCCACTTGCGTCTTTGTACCAACTTACTACATTCCGCTGTACTTTCAACTGGTCCGAGGAGATTCGCCTCTGGAAGCCGCTGTGAGACTGCTACCTTTCATCTGCGTCATGGTCTTCTTTGGTCTGCTCAACGGCGCTGTAATGTCAAAATTTGGACTATACATGCCTTGGTACCTCTTTGGCGGCTCCATGGCTTTGATCGGCGGCGCTCTGATGTACACGGTGGACCTGGACAGCTCAAACGCACAACTGTATGGATACAGCGTCCTAGTTGGCGTTGGTGCAGGTTCATTCATCCAGGCCGGGTACTCCGTCGCGCAAGCAAAAGTACCTTTGCACAGAGCGTCAGATGCTGGAGGTTTCATTGCTTTGGCACAAAATCTTGGTATTGTTCTTGCTCTGGCCATATCTGGTTCAATCTTCCAGAACGAAGCCTACGATAATCTGCGCGCCATCTTCCCGGCCATACCTGAGGATGTACTCCGAGGCGCGGTATCTGGCGCCAACAGCGCACTGATTACCCAGGTACCGAAGGAAACTGTGCCCATTGTGCTAAATGCTATACTCGACGCCATGTCGAAGACGTATATCTTGGTGATCGTTGCCGGGTCCATGGCAGTACTTTGCTCACTAACGATGAAGCGAGAGAGGCTGTTTCTCGAGGCTGCGGCAAGCGGTTAATGATAGGTGTGGGTTTGAATCAAATTGACAGAGCTGTCGATATGACGACTCCTAGAGGAGCACATTCGATGATTCGGCTGTCGCTGTCACTAGCAGCGACCGTGCCAACGAAGAAGAGGATACAGCCTTCCCAAGCAAGACTACAACTTTGAGAAAGAGTATGCAAGATCGACTCATAAACCCACCGACAACCTTCTAAGTTCTTCTTGACCATTCCTCATGTCGAAAGTTATGGTCATTGACATACTCGCTTCTTCAAGCTCCAAGTTTTGTTTGTGAGAACACACAGTGTTCGATATACAGACAACTGTGCACACTCAGGTGATCAACGCTGAGCCACTCCCAGGGCTTTGGAACGGGACAGCGTACTTCACCAGCATCTCAGTGAAAAATCGCGTCCACATAGAAGACGCAAATACTGCTACGAAGTGCGATACTTCTGACTAAGAAGGCCTGAAAAGCTCGCTATACTTGCTCTCGTTATCGTTTCTTCGGCCCTACGCTTCGCCACCCAACGCAAGTTCGATGACACGACCTCCTTGCAAACCGGCGCCCTCCTCTTCCCACACCTTGATAACACTGAGCCGGCTATCGACAGCTCCGAACAACAATTGCCACTGCGCTAGCGTCCTCTCCTTTGCGTTCAGTATGGTG
Organism: Ramularia endophylla; assembly: GCA_002116395.1. Taxonomy (NCBI): domain Eukaryota; kingdom Fungi; phylum Ascomycota; class Dothideomycetes; order Mycosphaerellales; family Mycosphaerellaceae; genus Ramularia; species Ramularia endophylla. Next base: position 90,859 of record MWSQ01002004.1, on the reverse strand, counting down.
AACATGTGGATGTCCATCATGGTGAAGAACTTGAGCTGGTCGGAGCCCAGCAAATCCGGAATAATCGCATCGTCGATCAATATGCGCGACGTGTGAACATGCATAGCAGCGACAAGATTCTTCAAGATTGTCACGCAATTCCTATGGTACGTATTATCAGTACATCAGTATCAATCTCATCGTTGTGGTGCTACTCACTTGTCCGGGTGATCGTGTAGGATGAAGCGCAACAGATATACATCTGCTCCTTTTACAGGTTGTTCTTGGAAGAAATCGTGGCTTTGGAACTCGACCCGTTTCTGCAACTCTTCGTCCATACCCATGTCGACGGCGACCTCCACGACATCCGGCTGGTCCTGAACCACGAACTTGATGTGGTCAATCTTGGCCGCAATCCGGGCGCTGACAGACCCGAGCCCTCCTCCAACGTCTACAACTCTCGCTCCAGTTGGTAGCTTGTGGAAAGGGTAGATATCTTCTGTGAGCGGTTTAACGACTTCGCTACCAGCCATTGCGAAGGCGAAGCGGTCTCCTTTGCTCGGCTGCTCGATCTTGTAGTGGTCAAACATCCCCAATGAGGTCCCAAATGCTTTGCTGAACGCACTTCGGGATGGATCTGCGACCGTTTGCCAGTTCTCCGCCTCCAATGTATCTGACATAAATGCAGCAGCCTTGAAACCATCATCGCAGCAGAAGTCAATCAGCGATGCGAGCGGTGGGACAAGCAATGAGGATGAGACTCCATTGTGTCGGAATTGACCCTTGGATACCTCTTCGAAGCAGTAAATCTGGGTCAAAACACGGAGAATACGCTCGATAAGGTCCATGTCGGCTCCGCTCCTTTCTGCGATCGTGGCGAGTGAAGTTGGGGTTTCGCCGGGATCCACGTGGTCAAAGAGCCTCAGGCGGAGTGCGGTGGACACACTTGCTGGGTAAATGAAAGACATGTTCTGGTGCATCAACCATAGCACTGGGTCGGTGACCAATGCCATCAGTTTATCACATGCGCGAATGATATCCAATTTGGCCGCCTGCGCAGCAGCGTCGACGAGCGGAGGTGGGAAAGGATCAGACATATTCGGTTCGGAATGCTCAATGGACCCAAGTCGCTTGGAGAATATTTCTGTGGCTTCGCTGATGATTCTTCCCAATTCTCTCATGTCGTTGGTAGCGTTTATCCGGCTTTTCCCACTCCGGACGGGTGAAACATCGCTTTCGATAGCGGACGTTGGTTGATTGTGGATCTCCACTCCGTTAACTCCATTGATTGACTGGGCCATGATAAATCTGGAGGAAGTTGTTGTAGAGAGGATGTGAAATAAAAGCGCACTGGATTCAAATCGCGGTGCTGAAGTGCGTCCAAGATTCCTTTAGGGACGAATGAATCCAGGATAGATACTTCACATGATAGAAGCTGAACGCCTTCAGCGTACAAGCATCTTTTGGCGACCTGTGTTGGATTTGGTTCGCTCGCTTAAAATCTGACTGGTGTGAAGTCAGCAATGTCAGGAGAAAGTCCCCTCAGAGCATCAGCCCTGTGTCATCATTCCTTAAGGATTTGATGTTAGCAGCTTGGCACACTCTGTTATTTTGAGGTGGCAGTGCATCACCTGTCAGGTGTTTGTATTGGTGGTCAGTGTGTATCTCTCGTGATATTATGCCATCACTCGTGTTTGCCCCTTTTTGGGAAACGCTCGCTCACAGGCCATACGTGGCTGTCTCCGTGATTGGCATGTGGCGGGTGGATTGACATATTTTCTCATAAATCCCAGACTATACTCTTACGTAAGGTTGCATTGAAAACTTGAGCTGCGATAAGGGTGTCGTGGTCATGTTTCGAATCCTCTGGCATCGGACATGGGCAAAGTCCCTGTGGCTGCTGGAGGATTGCCATGACTCCGTTACTGCTATGCTCGAATCGAGTGCTGAGAGAGCGTCTTTGATGGTCTCTCAAGCGACCCTTCGCTGACTGGATATTCATCCTGATGATGATCTTTCAGTGGGCGGAGCGAAGGAGCTGGGCTCTTGGTGGATAGAGAGCTTGTGCTACTGTTCAAATGGGTAACCTCCAATCGTATAAAGTGTCAACTCAAAGCGCTCGAGTCTGAAAGTTGGTAGAAGATCATCACTTGAGTTCAAAATCTCCTTCTCCTCATTGCAAACGTTCATCGTCCATTCAAGATGCTCACAGCCAAACCCTTTCTCGAGTGGCCATCGACATTCGCTATCGATCACAAGCAGCCTGAGATCATAGTGCACGAACTCGGTTCCAACTCAGAAGACGAAAGCAAGACTGCAACTTGCTCTACGAGATGCACTACTCCTGAGATTGGTCTCGACGATATCACCCCCTTACTAGAGCCCGAGCCATCAGCTGCTAAGCCGACCTTCGACGTACAGGGACCAGATACTACCCCTGAGCTCGGTCCCGACAACGTTACTGCCCTACTGGATCCCGAAACATTGGCAACTAAGCTGAGCTTCGACGATCAAGGACCAGACAATACTACCGCAGAGACAGATAGTAAGGACTCAGAATCGGGAGTCCCGACAACTCAGGAGCCAGTGGTCGAAATGGCCCAGAATGGTCTCAACACCGCTGTGCTAGATCTGGTTGAGACCAATCTGCCGTATCCTCACACCATCAAACCCTCGCCCCTTGACCCCTCCCAACAGGCTCACCGCATCATCGATGTCCTGGAGCAATACCGTATGCACACATCGAAAAGTATCCTACAGAAATGGGCTGGCCGATCCAGAGTGAACGATCAGGTCCTTGGTTTCATTCGTCAAGATGTTCCTGTAAAGCTTGTTCTCCCGGCTTTTCCTTTTAAGTCGCCCAACCGATTGCACAAAACCCTCGGAAGCTATCCGGATAAGGCGGAAGAAATCGCTCTGCAGCACATGGAGGGCCTGTGTAAGATGATCAAAGACATATATCCCCGAGGTGCGGAGCTTTGCGTCGTTTCTGACGGCTTGATGTACAATGGTGAGCATCGCTTCCGTAATCTTGGCGAACGTTGGTATACTAACCAGTGCCAAAGACTTACTCGGAGCGATGAAGAAGTCTGGACATACGGCACTGCTTTGCGCGAGTTGGCGAACGCTCACGAGTGTTCAGGCATCAAATTTTATCGTTTGACTCGCCTGCTCAGCACCGCGAATGCAGAGAATTCTAAGCAGTTCTGCGATCAGGCTAGTCATTACCGTCAAGAGCTCCTCGATAGGTTTCTTCCAAAAGATTTCGATGTTGATGCCTTTATCAAAACCGATGCCGATGCCATCTTGACATACCGGGGATACAACAAATTCTTGGAGACGGACCTACAGCACGACAGTCGCTTGGCTGGAAAGTCTCAGGCTCAAAAGAGCAAGTTTTATCAGACGACAGCCAGGAACATGATGGTTCGAGGCCGTGCCTTTGCCTTGGCTGTAGCCGATGCTTTCAGCAAACACATCCGGCTTTCGATCCACCCGAGCGCGAACGATGCGGCAAAACTCTCAGTCTCCTTGCTGCCACAGACTGGTCCTAAACCGATGACACCCTGGCATGCCTCCATGGTCCGCGCCGTAGATGGAACTTTGAGCTTGGCGCACGCGGCAACAGTCCCAGCCTTGACCCATGAGCTCGTCTGGGAGAATGGCCGCCCTTCCTACTTTCGTGAAAAGTCCGATTTATTCGATTGGCCGGGTATGGAAGTATCCTTCGAGTACCTATACCCGACTGGTATCATCGTACGCCCTGTATCTAGAAAGCCATACTCCTTGCAAGAGGTCCGCATGCAGAAGGTCCGTGGACTGGCGGAAAAGTGCTCGCCTATCATCCTGCGCGGATTCAAGGACACGACAGAAGAGCGTATCTTCAAATCCAAGGCTTACGACTTAGGAGATGTCCTCCCCTGGACATTTGGTGTGATGCAAAAGGTCAAAGACGCTGGGAAAACCGATCGCCAAGCCAACAACGTTGTGACCTCAGAAGCAATGCCAATGCACTACGATGGAATGTTCAAGTTCACGAAGAAGGTCCATCTCGATGGCAGCGAAACTATGGAGTCTACTCCACCTCGCTTCCAGTACTTTGTCGCGCAATCAACGGCGCCTCGTGGAAGTGGATACACTCTCTTTGCAGCGTCTAGGCTCGTCTTTCAGCATCTTCCTCGCCCTTACTCACTGGAGGAGCTGGACAAACTTACTTGGGACTGCCAAAATTCCGGCTTTTGGGACTGTCACATGCAGAAGCTCCCCTTGATCGTCCGCCACCCGACTTCCGGTGAGCCTTGCGTGAGATGGCATGAGCCTTGGCCAGTATGGAAGACAGACTTTGCGCATGCAATCGTTACGATTGAAAATGGGTCGCAGGAGTACGCGCGACTGATCGATCGCATGCTTTATGACCGTCGAGTATGCCTGTATTTCGAGTGGGACCATGGCGATGTGGTTGTCTCGGACAATACAAACATGATGCACACTCGCTCCGCATTTGATGGATCTTCGGCAAGAGAGCTTTGGCGAATTCACTTCGACTGAGCAGATAGAGGACTAACACTCGTTTGAAGGAGGATGCCTTGCTTTGGGCTTTTGAGACATGATCTGGTTGGGCATTCGGGATGACCTATTTAGAAACGTGACGTTAACTCGAGAGACAATTGGCAACAAGATACTTGCGGTTGAAGCTAAAGTCGAGTGAAATGCTGTTAGCGCGTATACGTGCATGACTTGTCGTTGTCCAGACTGCTTCTCCTTGCCAGACAATCGTAGTCAACGATATCTTCGCCTCAAGACGAGGCAGCTTTGACCCAAGTGTTTGGCCATCCCGGTACCTCTGCAACCTTACTCAATGAAAAGCCTTATTAAACAGGAAGGCTTGCCGCAAATCTCAAAACAAGCATTGTCTGAAGGGAGATACGACAGAAATACCGCATCAACGCAAACTGTTTATTCAAACCCGCCGTATCGACAGCGCCCATTTCGGTAACCATGGTCTCGACTTCCATGCCCGCCACTAACAATGTGGAGCAGTTCAAAACACAAATTTGATGCGAGAAGCCAAACCAAACCCGTACCAGACCGTGGCAACCATAGCAATGGCATTGATGTGAATCACCATTGCGTGGCCACGGCTCCACTGCCGCTTCGCCTGGTGCAGCTCGGCACTGATCTGGTCGCCGGCCATGAGCGTAGCGTCCAGTTCGGCTTGCTGAGAGCGTGTAGCGAGTGCATTGATGGACCGAGGACCATACAGTGACATGTTCAGCACAGACGTGCTGAACATCAGGGCCAAGGGTACGACTGAAGACCAGATTGCTCGAGATGTGGCAAGCGAGCGTAGAGAAGCCGGTGGATATGTCAGCGCGGTGATGGCGGCCAGTGTGGTCTGAGCTGTGAAGTAGACGGGGAACACATTGCTCTGGAGCTTCTGGAGATGCTCTGGAGGGAGGTTGAGGAAGGCCAGACGTGTTATTGCTTGAGACTGTCGAGAGGTCAGCGAAGTTGTTGCAATTATGACAGCGATAGACTTCCCTGCCAAATTTGCATGCCAAGCAGAGTTCCATATGCGAGTAGATGATACGGGCGCAACGACAAAACGGTGCCAATGATGGTGGATGCCATTGTACCTAGGTCCTGAGATCAAGAGTGTTCCAATAGCGATTATCTCCAAGCAGCGGCCATTATAAAGTTACCATTGCTACAAGTACTATTTGCTGCTGCCTCACGAGGGCTGAGTGGCTTGTAAGGTCCGGACCAACCGCGTCGGTTCTGCATGGGATGACAGGGGGACTGCAGAATGCACAGTCATGGCTGGGGCATGATCAAGGTGACCAATTCAGCCGTATATCATAGCTGTTGTCAACGTAGTGGGTCAAACTCCTGTTCCGTTGTAACCTCATTCCGACTGTGCCCTCTTTGGGCTGCTGCAAAGTCGGGCAGAGGCTTCGACTTGGCATTGATGCATCAAAAGAGGGCTAGAAATGCCAAATTGATCAAGCCTTTGTGATGAAGAGCCATGTCGGCGTGATGTTCTGATATTTTGGCAATGAGGGAGTGATGAAGTGGTGTGACAGATCGAGGCTGAATTTTTGTGTGGGAGGGATGCAAAGCGATGTGATTGGCCGCTGAAGCGAAGCGGGTCCGTGCTTCCCGGGGGCTTTTGCCCCGGCCGTCCTCACGTCTTTGTTTTGAGAGTTACGGTAACTTGGATATCTAGACCGGTGTAAGAGACATGCCTCCTCAGCTGATGCTGGCAAAAGACTCCATCCAACACTCCAGAACGCCTTGGCCGGAATACAATAACCTGCCGGTATCCACTGTCCTGATCCTACGGATCCTACCCTGAGTATTTTCAGCGTCTCGCCTGCGCAACGCAGGACCTGCAGCCGATCTGGCAGGGCATACAAGCAAAGGGGCGGTCTACCTCTACCTTTCAGCAAGGAATGTTGGCTTCTCTCGTCCGCGGTTTGGGGCTGCATCTCCTCGCCGTTGTTGGCGACGTTCCTGCCGCCTCGAGAGGCGTTTCATCAGACCAATTGAGGAGCAATGTAGGCCGCTTATGAGCTCGATAGCCAACACGAGCTTACATGGTTGCATGTGGGTTGGTAGTTCCTTTTCGGTCTCGAACACTTCTCGTTAGCTCAGGCTGGAAAGCGCTGAAGAAGAGACATAATAGAACAAGCAGTACAACAACCTGCCGGTAAGGTTGGAATGGTATCATATCTACTCGCTGAAACCTGGCCGAATGAACAACCAAACAGTCAACTCAGAATTGAAGACCATGGACGAAGACTGGCGTTCGATTCCTGACCAACATGAACGTCGGAAGGCGCAGAATCGACTGGCGCAACGCAAGCATCGTTAGTATACTGTTTTTGACCCGTGGTCGTACACTAATGTTGTTTGACGGCAGGACATAGCATCAAGGAACATATTGCTAGTCTAGAGGCCGCGGTCGTTCATTTACATGAGGGGAAATCACCACCTCACCCAAATGCGCAACAGTGGCAACACCACGATCAGCATGTGCAACAGTCACAGCAACCACAACATCAGCAGCGGCTGGTACCTCAGGAGCAGCAAGCACAAACTCAACAACACTCAATGCCCTGGACGCCTCCTCCATGGCCAAGCTATCCGGACGCAACGCGAAGCTGCAACATCACCGAACAGCTGTCCTACCATACTACTCCTTTCCAAGACACAGACTCGACTAGCTCACAACTCCACACAGACCAGCAGCTCGGGCTCTGGAGCGATGATACTTCCATGAGTACTGCGTTGCCAATGCCAGACCTGGGACATTATTCCAGTGATACAACATCATCTGTGTCCACATATGCAGCAGCCCAAGGAAACTTTGTGACATCGGACACACAAGCCGAAACTCGTAGTGCCGAAATCGCAGAAGAGATGCCCGACAGCGCGGCAATATCTCGCTTACTCCAGGTGGCTACGACGCTGTGTCAGGCATACGTGCGGCCTGGTGCAAACCAGCAATCTCAACAGCGATCCAGCTTCACCATTGAAGCTCCATCCATCGCAAGCAGCGCCAGCGCATCCTCCTCAGGTACACCCGGAACGTACGCACAGCCGCATGGCCACCCACGAAGTGCAAGCATTGATCCCGCCCGTCCGAGGCCGTTCATGCTGCGGTACAACTCTACACCTCCTTCAAATGCTAGCGCCGTGGTGCCAAGTAGCGGTAGCAGCAATGTCCATCACCTGGTCAATGGATTCTGTACTGCCTGCACATGCCAACAACAGCCACCGCCGAATATAGGCCTACCCCCTCCCGCACCCAGTGTGAGCTCTGCCGAGAACTATGTGACGTTGCGTGTTCCGGCCGAGTTGTTACAGGGTATGTCGGCTTGAAGACTGCCTGTTCCTACCGAAGGATGTTGTGTTCATGGAGTGGAGCGAAATTGTACTGGACAGTAAGACGACCAAACTAGTATTGAGGTAGATTCATCAACTAAGCGCATCGCAGATGTGGACTGACACCCGGCAGATACAAAACACTTACAGCGTTACAGCAGCTGCCACCTGCAAAGATCCAATGCTTTACGCATTGATTATGACAGCAGTCGCTGACAATGTCAGATCATGATGTTCCATTTGACTTTCCGCAATATTCATTCACTTACAACTTTTACCTTTCTATAGCGGCCAAGCTAATAACACAAGCTACCCATTGCCTTCTTACCTTCGAGGCATGAGGTTCTGCAGGCATCTGTACATGATGAAATCCTTTCATTGCCTGATCAGGAAGACCGTGAGTGAATGTTTGCTTGAGGTTCACGAGGTCTGGTATGTGATCACCTAACGTATTCACTATTGGCTCGTCAATTAATCCAATACCCTCTAATTCTTGTCAGCATTATGTGCCCTTTTGCCAGTCCACAACAGCATCGAAGTTCATACACTCATGAAAAGTGTCCTAAAAGGTTCCAGAGCTCAAGCGGCTCTGCCGCATTCAAAAATAGTTCATGACTCATATAGGACATTACGAACATCCTCTATATCCTCTTAACAGAATCTGGAGGTGAGACTTGTGAGCAGAAATGTAAAGCCCTAGGTTTCTAATCCATCTTTCTCCAGAAAGAACAGGAGGAAGAAGAACTTGAAGAAGAAGGAACTTGAAGAAGGAAGAGACTGCGTCAAAAATTTCAAGGTAGTGGAGATATACAAAGACCTACACACACAAAATAAAATGCACAATACCTTGCCTCCCCTGCTCCTTGCTCCATGCTCCCCCTTTCCATCCGTCCAAAGACGCCACGAGAATGACACGCCTTGCCCTTCCCATTCTCCTTCCCTTCTATTTCAGAGCTGAAGCTTCACTCCTGCAATCGACACCTGCTTGGATGTGGCACATATATACAAACCCAAAAAGCCAGGCGTTGCCCACCATTCCATCGCAGCAAAAACCTCCGGTGGCGGCAGATGCTCACTCAGCTCGCTCTCAGCAAAGCCAATCGAAACCCTTATCCTCCACATCTGGTCTCCCAATCTTCCCTCCCTTTCTCAAGCCATTCCATATCTCGCTCTTCAAGACCGCTTATACATAGTCGGCGCAGGCGCCGGCCCCCCCTGCAAAGGCGGCGGCAAATTCTCCCCAGCAGGAGCCGGAGCCTCACCCTCAGCCCCCGGCGGCGGTCCCATCGGCCCACCCCCAAAATACTTACTAAACTCCCCCGCATCCGCCCAAGGTCTAGGTCCCAACAACCTAACCATATCGTCCCTAGAAAGAACTTCCAGACTCAAAAGTTCCTCAGCCACGATCCCCACCTCCTTCTTCTTCTCCTCAAGCAGCGTTCTGCACTGCTGATAAGCCTCGTTAACAATCTTCTTGACCTCCGCGTCGATGGCTTGAGCAGTCGACTCAGCAAAAGGCTTTTGGAATTGCGCCTCTTGCGACTCGCCAGAATCGGGGTAGTAGATGTATCCCAGATCCGACATTCCCCACTTCGTAACCATAGCGTTCGCCATGCGCGTCACTTTTTTGAAATCGTCTGATGCTCCAGAAGTTACCGTGTCGAAATGTAATTCTTCCGAAACGCGACCACCGAGAGTCATAGCCATCCGATCCATCAACTGCTTAACATTCATCAACACCTCATCGTTCCCACCCCCAGGCAAATATTGCGCGTATCCCAGAGCTCCACTTCCGCGAGGAATGATGCTGACTTTGAGAAGCGGGTCCGCGAATTGAAAATACCATCCACAAATCGCGTGTCCGGCTTCATGGTACGCCACAGTTTTCTTGTCGTTGGGACTGAGAACCATACTCTTCTTCTCCAGACCACCGATGACGCGCTCAATAGCCTGTTCGAAATGCGCCATTGTTACGCTTTCGGCTTTGGCTCGAGCGCCAATCAAGGCAGCTTCATTCACGCAGTTCGCGATATCTGCTCCTGCGAATCCGGGGGTGAGAGCTGCGAGTCGTCCCTTCAAATACTCCAAATCCTCATTGGTCACAATGTTCTTGAGATGAACGCCGAAAATCTGCTTGCGGCCATCCATGGTGGGTCGATCAATAGAGATATGTCTGTCGAATCGTCCAGGTCGCATGAGAGCTTTATCCAAAACATCCGCGCGGTTGGTTCCGGCGAGCACAACAACTTGTTCACTCGTGTTGAACCCGTCCATTTCAGTCAAAATTTGGTTGAGCGTACTTTCTCGCTCGTCGTTTCCACCACCGAAATTTGACTTTGAACGAGCCTTTCCAATAGCGTCGATTTCATCGATGAAGATGATACAAGGAGTGTTCTTCCTAGCGTTGGCGAAGAGGTCGCGGACACGACTGGGTCCTACTCCGACGAACATTTCCACGAATTCGGATCCAGAAACGGAGAAGAAGGGAACGCCACTTTCACCTGCTGTGGCTTTTGCTAGGAGGGTTTTACCAGTTCCTGGAGGTCCGGAGAGGATGGCGCCGCGAGGAATCTTTGCGCCGAGTTTTTGGTAGATGTCGGGTGTCTTGAGGAAGCTCACAAATTCCATGATTTCGAGTTTTGCTTCGTCCATGCCTGCGACATCGGCAAACTTGACTTTGACGTCTGTTTCGTGGTTGAATTTCTTTGCTCGGGACTTGCCCATGCCGAAGATTCCACTTCCACCACCGCCGCCACCACCAGCTGCTCTCTTTGACATGTACATGATGGCTCCAATGAAGAGGAGTGTAGGGCCGAATGCAAAGACAGTGTTCAGCCAGCTGCCCTCTTCGTGGTATGAGACGGGGATTCTTTCCGTCTGGGGGATGCCGAGCTCTGCTTGTGCCTCATCGACTCTTCTCTCAAAAGCCTCAACAGAGCCAATGCTGAAGTAGTAGTGGAAGTTTGGCTGTGCGGCGGGCGATTCAGGGTACATTGAAGCGACGCTCTCACGGTGGAGGTGGACTCTCACGCGGTTGCCATTCACCACGACCAGCTTCTCCACCAGACCCTTGTCGAAGAAGGTGTTGCGGAATTCCTGCCATGTAATCTCCGGGCTGTTCTCGCTGGGCGCGATGAATCTGTAGAGCATAAATGTGACGAATGTGGATAGAAGGACAGTCTGTAAGTCGATCTTGACCGCAAAACCCTCCATGTCGGGCGTGCTCTTCTTCTTGTTGCTGCCCTTGTCTGATTTGGGACCTCCAGGACCGGGTTCATCGGCCGTCTTCTGCTTGGGCTGTCCGTCCGTCTTGTCCTTGAGCTCGCTCTCCACCGTCTGTCGTGCAATCGTCGTCGTCAACCGCCACAGCTTCGAAGCACGCGATGGCGACATGCCCTCTCGGTTACATTCTTCAATCGTCTCGCGGAGCTCCGTGGGCATTCCCTCCTTCTTTATCCGTGCAATGGCCTTGTCAACGTCGCCGGCCATGGACGACGGCATTCCCTTTTTGACCAGCGCAAACGTGTCATCCAGCGCCTTTTCCTCGTGCGCCGTCAACTTTGCCCGGCCTGGTAATGTCCCATCTTCCTCTTCCGACTCTGGCTTCTGGCCTGGCGGTTGGGGATTTGATGACATGGGCGAACTTTGAGAGTACAAATGCTCCAGTCCTCTGGGTTGGGCTGATGGTTTGCCATCCTTTGCGGGCTGCTTGGGGTCTGAAGGGCGAGTTGCATATTGCCGGCTTCGTGCATATGCGTAGAGTGGTCGCGGCAGAGATTGTGGCCTTCGAGCGAGGATTTGTGATAAAGAGGCGGCGTCGAGTAGCTGGCGCGGGGATCGCAGTGTCTGTGGGCGGAGGAGCGAAGACATGGTCGAGGATTGTGTGGTGTTATGGCAAATGCCAACTCGAAATCTGTATTTCGGTCCACAATCACCGCCTCGTTCACGAAACAGATATGGTCGTGATGTGGCGAGCTGATGGTCCAAATCAACGTGTGATTGAGGCGATCGAAACACCTCATGACGAGCTCGAGATGGAATTGGAAGCCCGGCTTCTTCCGTGAGCTAAATTCGCCGCGGGAGTCTCCAAGACTCCAGTCCTTCTCCTACTCTTTAACAACATCGTCACCATACCATCTTTCTACTGCATATTTGTCAAGGCGATACATCGATAGCCTGGCCAACTGCTACATTATGGATCACTCATCTCGAGATTCTCGATCACTGATATAACCCCGATTTCATGGACGAGCAATCACTCTCCATACACTATCTCTGGCTTCAAGACTCTCTCGAGCAGCAACGAACAGAATCATCTGACTGCGGCCACTACTCTTGTTGCATCCACCCATCAGAGAAAACGATGTCGAACGTACCGTTGGACTTTTTGCCAGCTCGGTCGAATCATACTCAAATCACTCTAAAGACCTTCGATGCTCCCGCTGGTTAACAAGTCCATCTTCTCTGTCCGGGGAACCGGGAGAGTGGTGAGAGTGTCTTGATGAAGCTCTCAAATACGGGAGCTGAACCAGCCACTCCAGTGAGGAAGGGCTGACAGGAGCCACGATTTGCATGTGCCATGCTTTCTGGGCAAGCCATCTTCCTCCTCTATTTCGAGAATCATCGCGAAAGCTAGCGATTGTACAGGTGAGAGCTGAGCTGTAGGCGACGTCGACAACTTTTTACTCGCTTGAATTTACCCGCGTCTTTTTTCAAAAGCCTTTGAAACTTTTCTCTGCTCAGAGAAATGTAACAATGCAACTACTGGGTGTAGGTGAACTCTGGGATGTTGAAGGGGATGAGATGGTGGTGGTTGAGCGTTGGTTCAGGCAGGGGGTGGTTAGGATGTGTTGGAAGGGTTGAGGATGGAGTATGAATGTTGGGAATGGAAAGTATGAGAAACGGATTCGTGTTGCTTCTCAAGAGGTATGAGGTGTTGAAGAAAGCAGAAGCCTTGTGAGTTCTTTGCCTTCTTCAATGGTACCATCAAGACCACTTTCGTGGAACAGAAACAGATTTTGCTAGAGGTCTTGGAGACATGTTCGCAAGATGACCTTCGCCAGTTCCTCGAATGGTGTGACCAGCCAGTCCCCACTGACGAAGGAGAACTTGCACGAAGGAGACAGACAATGATGCAAGGTCTGCGGTATGAAATCGAGCAGTTAGGCGGGACTAATGCAAGAGAATCTCCGTCCACCAACTTACCCAAGATAGAGACGGTCTCGGCTGCCGAGCAGCGACTTATTGCTCGAAGCCAAGGTGCTACAGAAGAAACGGCCGGGGCCAAGAAGCTTTGCTAGAGTTCCTGGAGACATGTTCGCGAGATGACTTTGTCCGGCTACTCAAAAACACTGCGCGGCCGGGAGGGGACCCAATCCCAACTAATCAAGCAGAACTTGCGCGGAAGCGACAGACCATGATGTGTGGCCTGCGGTGTGAACTCGAGCAGCTGGGCGAGACTAGGGCAAGCAGTCCTACAGGTAGGCCAGCTACGCGGAATCAATTCGACAACGGTCTTGCTCCAAATCGCCATCTTCCAATGAACTTGTTTGGGGCACCGCCTGTGGTATGTTTGAGGCTTCTTCCATAATATAACTTGACTGACAGCTCCCAGGACAGAACAAACACCGTTCTAAACCATATTGACTCTATGGGAGCAGGCGACACGTCGCTCGAAGAATTCAACGACATGATCAGAGATGTGCAGAACATGTCTCTTGAAGAAGTGCGAGAGTCTCAAATGCAAATGGCCATGTTCGATGCCGAGGACAGCGATGATGAAGAGTATACTTACAACCTTTTCCAAGGTTACAACAATGAAGAACTTGAGACGCTACGGCAGCGCCAGATTGCTCAGATGAGGCGGTATCATGGTCCCGGTGGTAGAGGAGAGATTCCAGGTGTTCCAGCGGCTCCCGACATCTCCCAAGAAAGCGATGACGATTTCGACCGACTCGCACACACAGCTTCCGACTTTGACAGAATGTTGCACGAGATCGAAACGTGCCATGTTGAGCGCTTCCGCGAGTGAGTCAATCAGCTCTCAGCTTCTGTCCCTGAACTGCTCGAGAAGTCGCTGACCTTTTCACCATCTGCGTTCAGACTGGCCATCCAGCTGGACGTTGACGACGGACAAGATTTGACACACTCTGTTCTTGAGAAGCGCTACCTTGCCTACAACCATGGACAGTTGGAGCGTATACGACAGCGCATGATACAAGGGCTGCGACAAACCGCTCCAAGGCCCGCAGTGGGTGCTAGTAAGGACAATCGCGATATCCCCTATACTGAGCAACGATGCCACCTTCCGTCGTAAAGTCGTCGAAGCCCGCGGAAAGCGTGGTGCAACGGCTGTCTTCATCTCTGCGGAAGAAGCGAAGAGAACATCCCGCGAGCGTGTAGACGCAATATTCACCTCATGGGATACTCTGCACGGTATTCTCGAGCGACATGAAGCCGTCATACAGAAACGGTGGATGAAGAAGACCAAAACCCAAAAGCAGAAGATTCTGCTAGCAGCATGGCCTGGAATGAATGCCAACCACAGACCGGACTTCAATGCTGCTCGTCGACCTCGTTCATCGCTCAAGAAGTCCGACAGAGATGCATTCATGTGGCCGGACATGAATCAGGAAGATCTATTGCGACCTCGAACTTTGCTAATCCTCCTCAACTCTAGGGGAAGGAATCTGCCATGCGCGTTCTGGAATCACGATCTTGATGCTTGCCACGTTGGGTATACTCTCAGTGCTATCAACGAGTCATATCTAAACCGTCACGCTATGCTGTTTCAAGACCGGACGACGGCTGAGACATACGGCGAGCTTCGCTCATTCGACATCAGTGCAGAGGGGTATGAGTTGTTGCGAACTGGGCTGTCGCCAGGAACTGGTTTGGTCGTATTGGAGATTCAGCAACGCATCATGCAGTTTCTGGTTGATTGCTGTAAAGAGATACTGCACGACATTCCAGCGGCTACAATTCTCGATGCAGAAGTACAGGCCGAGCCAAAGATCAGCACTTCGACCACGAGCGGCTTTACCTCGCTGAGCGAGATGCGATCCGATGCAGCTTATAGACTTCCAGAGCGCGTCGACTTTCCCAGACTGAAAGCCATCTTCCATGCCAAACGGTCGGCTGCGGAGGACCACATATGGCAACTTCGTGAAGATCCTTCCTACTTTGTGGAAACGCTGCGAGAGGGTATGGATCATCGATATGAGCATGTGAAATCTGCGTCTGGAGGATCGCATGGCAACTTGCAGTCTTCCAAAGAGCACTTAGTTTGGAGACCTGTAATTAGCAATGTGGTCGCTGCTGCCGACTACTACCTTGAGATTTGGACCCAGCTTTGCGAGATGACTGACGAGCACGAAGAACTCCTTATGAAGAGAGACCCGAAGCAGGAGCTGTTGGAAGAGGAGAAAATGAATGTGACGTACTTCAAAGTGTTCTTACAGCACGCCATGCGCGGACCACTGGCGCAGCTGAAGGCGGGGTTTCACTCGAACCCACAGATCAGGCCATACTATGTGCGAAAAATTGACGATGACGAGCGTGCTAGGAAGACTGGCATTTGTGCTCTGTCACTAAAGACCAACAGCCCGCTCGCCAAGGGAAGAGGCGCACCCGAGGAGTCTCTCATTTGGTTGGTCGATCATCTCGTGGAGGAGGGAATGGAAACACCATTTGGTATAGTCAACATTGTTGACGAACTCGGTCGCTTGCTACAGAATGAGCCTGGAGCGAAGAACCTCATCTCGCCACACATTGCCAATGTGATCTCTGATCTAGCTGTTTTGACCGAAGCACTCCGTCAACTAGACGTCTACAAAGGAAAGCTGCACGCAGCGCCGATGATGGAGATGAAAGATGAGCGCGGGAGGACCATCAAAGGTTTGACTGTTCCCTGGATCAACATGCTCAGCGATATCGAAGGCAAAAAGCCGCAGGAATTCTATAAACTAGCATTGCCTACCAATGGACGCTTCCATTACCCTGTTGACAAACGCAGAACGAAAGAGAACCACGAAGCCATGCAAATCGCCGAGCGCAACCTTGATGAATTCTGGGGACAAGTGGACCAGAATCTAGAAGTCAAGCGTCAGTGGCATCTGGATCATTTGGCTGAATGCGACAAGTGTTGCGATTGTGGTGTTGAGACTGCAGTTCGAAAACTCCTGTCTGGATCGCGTTATGTACAACGCACTGGTGACTGGGTGGAACCGAACAAGAGCGAGCCTGTCGGGAACACGCAGAGTGAGTTCGATGCTGCCGCACGTCGTCCGCTGTCGGAGCTCTACTTCGATCTGGAACACCGGACCGAGCGAACTATTGCTCG
The DNA here is from genome assembly GCA_002116395.1 of Ramularia endophylla. Classification (NCBI taxonomy): domain Eukaryota; kingdom Fungi; phylum Ascomycota; class Dothideomycetes; order Mycosphaerellales; family Mycosphaerellaceae; genus Ramularia; species Ramularia endophylla. The sequence continues at coordinate 74,652 of MWSQ01002004.1, read as the reverse complement.
TGATCACAAGCATGCTCATAATCACCAGCATCACGACCACAGCCATGCGAAGCCCAAGACCAAAACCAGAGGCACGCCAGCAGAAAAGGAAAACCTCCCACCTCCAGCCGAGCCAACGCCCAGCGGCCAACTCGATGCTCAACCAACATTCGCACTCGACGCAAAAGCTCTAAAAGTTTTCCGTACCTTGTTCTTCACCCCATCCACATCTTCGACCCCTGGTGAAGTGCCTTGGACGGATTTCCTCCACGCAATGGCTGCTACGGGCTTCACCGCCGAGAAGTCTTACGGCTCTGCGTGGAATTTCACTCCGAGGGGATTGGATGTTGAGCGCAGTGTTCAGTTTCATGAGCCGCATCCTAGTGGGAAGATTCCGTATAGGATTTGTAGGTCGCATGGGAGGAGATTGGAGAGGGCTTATGGGTGGCATGGGGGGATGTTTGTGCTGGCTGAGAAAGGGAGGGAGGTGCGAGATAGTGTTTGATATTGAGAACGATGAGGTCTTGATGGAGCGAGTATGATGCAGAGATGGTCTGGCGAGGAAGGTTCAATGTCTAAGGTATGGACGGTTGATGTGAAGTTCTCTCAAATGTTGAGCATCTCGATAAGCTGAAGCGAATTTTAGCAAGCAAAAGGGAAGAAGCTAAGCTTCACAAGACAAGATCTTTGGTGCAATCATCGAGCCCTGGCCCATTTTGTGGAAGCCTTGCACAGCCATGTATGATCATGGGAGGGAATTGGCCCTGAGCCCTAACGTACGAAGTGGAGTCCATCGTAGCTGCAAAATATTTCAGGGGTGAGTTGAACGCCGCGCCAGCCGGGTATTCCTCGCCGTCCAAAACAGACAAAATCAATCGATTCTGATCACGTTCGGGCCCGAATACTGTTGACGATTGCAATATTTTCGCTTAGGACTACACCGGTCTCTTCCTTTCGCCAATTGTATAACTTTTTTGACCTTCGGCTTCAGCTCAGCCTCAGTCCGGCCAACCATACTAGCATTCATTGCAAGCATGTCCGTAAAAGAAAGATCGTTAGTGGAATAGGAGAAATACCTCACGCAGAAACCCTCCGGCAGCACCAGCAAGTGGACTGGTATAAGAACAAACAAGTGCCTCCTATCTCTAGACTCCATCACCGGCAAACTCCAGACACTCACAGCAACAACATGTTCTCTCAAAGATCAGCCCTCCTCACTGCTCTCCTAGCATTCGCTCCATCTCTCATCTCAGCCACAATCTGCTCAGGCACCCAAGCTCCATCCGCAGATATCGCAGCTTGCGCCGATGAGTTGACAGCCCGCGGTACCGATACCTGCAGCGTCGATGGTGCAGGAGCCACGAGCACTGTTTGCACCAGCGGCGAAGCAGCAATTGTGTTGGTGGGCAATCCCTCGGGAGCTTCAAGCACGGTTTACTCTGTGCCATGGTAAGTGCAATATTGTTCAAGAACTCGGTTGGAAGTGTTCGTGGGTGCTGACGTGAAGCCTTTTTTGAGTAGTGCCAATATTGCCATTTCGGTCGGTGCGATTATGGATGCTTGTTCATGGGAGTTTGAGACTCGTGGGGAATATAGCACTGGAGAGACTGCGGCGGATGGAAATGCGGACATTGTGGTTCATGCGAACCATGTCTAGGGAGATGATCGGTGTGATTGCTACTCTTTCTTAAAGATATATGGTAGCGGAGATGGACGGTCTAGTGCAGATAGCTGAGATACCGGAGCGGTGAGGTGGAAGAAGTGGTAGACGATGAGATGTTTTTGAATTTGGCAGAGAGGTTCACTTCGGCGTCTGGTCAAGTGTTTCCTTTCTTTCTTCTCCATGCTTTGGTACCTTCTCGTGGCCATTCTGTATTCGATTCCTCTATTGTCCAATCGTGTACTTCCTTAAGTCTGACCATAAGCCGATTCTCGCCACTATCTCTCCCTCTTGCTGTGAATCGATGAAGACGACATTGTTCCCAGAAACTTGCTCCTCTTTGTAAGACTTGGTGATCCGACTCCTTCTCACAGCAGTAACGGCCCCTCTCCAGTGTTCCAGCCTGTCTCCTGTCCTCCCGCTGACTATCGCCCAGTTTTGAAGTCCCACGATTCCTCGCGTCAGCGATTCCATCACCTGCAACAACTCTACTGAGTCCATCACAGATGCTAGATGCTCTCCTGATTCGATCACAGATGCTAGATGCTCTTCAAGTTCCTGCCTCATGTCTCTTGCTCTTCTCGGTTTGCTGGAAACTATGCGATCCGCTTCAGCACTTTCCTGGATCAAAGCATTCAACCTGCCTCCTTCTCTGGCCGCAGTTCTTAGAATTCTCCTATCGGATACTGAGTTCCGCGCAAGAGTCTTCGACCGGAAAAAAAGTCAGCGGCTGAGGAGGAGACAGCATCCAACATGCCCTCCCACTCAAAACTTATCTCCCGCTTTTCCATGTCATACTGCAGACATGGCAGTGCACTATCCATCGAAAGACCGTAGATGGAGACAACGTGCGGCGTAAATTCATGTTTACCACCCAGGAACGCGTCCATCTTCTCCTTCCAAGCTTCATACTTGCATGATGTAAAACCTCCGTGACCTATCATGTGACGCCTCAAATGCCGAAGACGATCGAAGCTGGCTAAGCACTGCTTGCCGTTCTCATCCACATGTGTGCATCGTTGGGTCTTCGACGAATCGTAATGAATCTCTGCTTTTGTTTTCTCCTTGAAGACCACCCTTTTCGCATCCTGTGGATCCTTGCTGTGATAGACCAGTACGATTTTGGCTGAGAATCCTGAATCCACATGGATCCGACCGCAGTCGAAAATGATAAAACAGCCGCCGGGCTTGATCAAGAACGTGCTCAGGTAAGCTTGGGCCGTGTTTGTGTAGAAAGACTTGCTGACTCGACGAAAGGACCGCCAATCGTGCAACCAAGAATAGGGCTTCGAGGGAGTCTCGATGAGAGCTGCATCGCTGAGGATCTTTTGCCAGAGTTCGTTGGGAAGTCTATCGGCCATGGTATAAGTAGAAAGGCATCTAGCCTCGGTGGAGTCAGCAATAGGTGCAAAGCTATCTTCAGGCTATGAAGATGGTAGAATGGTGTTCGGTCAACAATGGAGCTAGAGCTGTTGAGGGATGCTTGCTCAACGCAACACACCCCTGTCAATTCACTGTCAGGGGCAGGAGTGAGCTCCGGTCAACAGTCTCCCGTCTTCAAGCCAGCTCCTTGCTTGTCCCTTACTTGTCTATTCAACAACAGAATTGATGATGATCTCGATACCAGATCAACGGAACTTCTCCTTGCTGTCAATGACTGACACATGCGATAAGGCTGGCGCAACTCGAAAGGCAGTCGAGGAAGACACATGCCAAATTGACCAAGAAGCAGGATGTTTGGCAATGGTTGCTGTTTTCATTTGACTTCCAAGGGTACCATATGCGTGCGACAAAGCCACAAGATTTTAGCAGAGAAGGAACGAGCCCAGACAGGAGGCAAAATGAATGCCGTGAGTTATCACAAACTAAGCATCGCTGAATTTCGAGACCGACGTTACTTGCAAAGCATCACAGAGGAGCCTTTATACGGGAAGAAGTATCTAACTGTCAGATGTGGACGTATCTACCGCCGAAGCCGTCTACATTCTAGCGTGCCGCCAAGCCCGAGAGTGAATGAACTGCATCAAGAGCGCCAAAACATGAAGTAAATTATCACAATGGCAAGAATAAGCAGTGATAATTCCAGAGCCCATCCCTGCACTTGGATACGCGTATCTTTTGCATCGTTTTTTCCCTGCAATCTGTCAACCTTTGCATTTTTTTCTGATGCGTATCTCGACAAGATGATGTCGGCCTGCTTCGTGGCTCCTGGAAAGATGAGAGATTTCAGTTCATCGTATTGTCTGTTGTGTATGCTTGCCAGCTCGGCTTTTTCCTGGTCGTGGACGGGGCGGAGAAGTTCTTGGGCGTAGGATCGAGCTGCGTCTTGGTGTGTTCTGGAGAATGAGTGTCTGGGTGAAAGTATGGAGTAGCGTGGTGAGACTGGAGGTCTGAGATGAAGTGTTTAGTAAGAGTTGCTAGGTTGGCTGTGTGTGATCTTACGTGGAAGCACCTGCAGGACGGAGGCTTGTGGGAGAAGCGAGCTTCAGAGGGTAGTTGCCTCGGCGTCTGGACATTGTAGAAAATGTGGCGCTGAGTGGTATCTGCTGTATTTCGATTGAGTAATGAACGATGGAAGTGAACAAGTACGCAAGACTGGTAGAGGAGTTGTCGTATCTCCGCATTCGTAAATCTGGTAGATTTAGCTGTTTTTGGGACAATGGAACAAAGTAACAAAGAACGAGGAATGTGAAATCTAGATCTGGGATTCCAGAAGAGTGATAACCTTCACGTTTCTTACCGCTGGACTCAGCAGATCATTGAGTAATCTGAGTGACCGCAATTTGGACATTAAGTCGCACTTGAGTTTCTGAGGTTTTGGTAGTGAAATCGTCCCTTCCCCTTTTCTGACGTATCAGAAGTTTTCCCTCATCACGCTTGAAACCTCTGGAAACCTCGCACTTTCATGTCCTTCCAGTAAGGGACCTCCCACTTCACCTGTAAAGACCCCTTTCATCCATTGAGTCGTATACGCCACCAGGATTTTCACCATTTCGCTTGGCTCAATGATACCTGGTAGATGCGCGTCTTCTCTAACACCCTTTCCTGACGCCTGCAACAATGTAGGGACATCTGAGAATGTCTCATGCAGAGTATCTGCGACTTTCACCCAAAGCTTTGGTCCTTCGAACAGCGGCCATACCGGTGGCCAGGTAGCATCATCGGCCGCCTCACGACTCATGAGCAACACCGGCTGATGCATTCCTGATGCAGGCGGCGACTCTACAAAAGTGCCATCCCAGTTGATCGCGCCACGAATGCGAGGGTCTTTGCTGGCGGCTATGACAGCAGTAACGCCGCCTAAAGAATGTCCCAACATGGCAATGCGGTCGGCTGGTAATGGATAATGTCCACGTTGGGGAAGAAGTTCGGCCATCGCAGTTGCATTGCTCAGCTGATCAATAACACAAGACGTGTCAGTCACTCGAGCCGGGAGATGTGACTTCCAAGCGGCTGGATTCTGAGTTGTGTCATTGTTGTAGGTTGTGTGGCCGTCAGGGTAACTGATGATATTGGCATCTTCGGGGTGATCGATGGTTATGACCGTGAAGCCTTCACTGGCGATAGCAGAAGCTATGACGCTGTAATAGAGTCGAGGGATGGTGTAGCCTGGTGAAAATAACAGGATTGGGTAGTCGTCTTGAATTAGATTATGGCTTGCATCTTGCGGACAAACTGGTAGGCGAGCACTTTTGAAGATTGACAGGTCAGGAGGCAGGTGGAAAACATCTTGGAGCAGTGGTCCTTGGTACTCGGCGGTGACATCAGGCATGTATGGGACATGCAATGTTGACTGGCACGTTGCAGGCTGGAAGACCGACAACATTAGCGACCGAGGTGGATCAGTCGTAGCATGGACGGAATTGTCAACGAGAGGACCGGTCGTCAATGAGACATTGTACTTTCCTCTTGGGTGCGGGAGAAGATACTCTTCAGTCGAGTTGTTGAGCAAGACAGGCAAAGTTGTGAACATAGACAGAATGCTCGCGAATGCCATGGCCACTGGAGACTCCAGAATCAAAGCATAGGCACAACTTGGCCGTGTTGGGTTCAGTCTGTCATTTGGGCTGGGCAAGGGTAGTCCAAGTTGGAGTTTTTCATGTTGTCGGTTGAACGAACGAACGAGCACTTGCCAACTTTGATTTCACTCTCTTGGCTGCGCTAGCGCCAAATCGTTCCTGTTGAACCCTAACCCTAAGCTTCGCCGAACCACTCGAGAATCTCAATGACTATCATGTTAGCCCTTCGAGTGCTGAGGTATGGTACATTATCTTAGATGTGATAAATGCTGTAGTTCGGGTCTTGCCACCAATGGTTTCATGGTGACAAAATTGAAATTACCTTATACCATTGTCATTCACTTCACATGTACCCTTTTAGACTAAACTTAATCAGAACAATAGTGCTTAAGCATCAGACAGTCTAATCTCATACGTCTGTCCCATGGTCTCCACGTGGACTATAAAACCTTGACCGCATGTCCTCAAAATTTCCCGTCCTCAAACCTTGTACCTTTTCGAATATAACATTCCGCTCAGCTTCTGAAATATGCTCACCTTCACACTAGCGGTCAAGAGCGAACGCAAGCAAGCCATCAATCACAAGTATCGGCAACTGAACGACCAACAACGGCCTTGCTCAAACCCATCCCACGCACAAGCTCGACACCCGACCACCAAGATGTCTCGATTCGTTGCTACTGTACTCCATATCCGAAAGCATGATCTCGGACCTCTTCAAGATATCGAATTGGGAAGTCTCGACTCTCCTGGTCTGGATCCGATAGATCGCGACCCGGTCGACTCTCACAGGGCCCACACTGGCGGAATCAGCTACTTTCGCAACATCGTCGAGAACTCACTCCATTTTCTCCTCGGCATCGGAAGAAGGCGAAAAGTGTCGCAAGAGGAGCCTGGCGTACAATAAGTTTGCACAAAGTACGGAGACTTTCTTCATCTTGCAATAATGACCATTTGCAGGTTGCTTGGCGAGGGCCGCGAACCGGCTCTGACACGAAGGAGGCGATGGTGACGTGTGCAGAAGGCCTTGATTCACAGTATCTCTGCTCCGTGTATTAGGGGCGATCATTTGATCTTAGTCAATACCGACGGCAGATCATTTTTTTTCGAAGTGTCACAGGTCTCGAAATACCATGGCTTGCCAGTCCTGATCTCATGCTTTACCATAAGCTCAGGTACATGCAGTTGTCCGAATGCGTGTTCGAGGTGTGAGATGATCAAAGAAGATGAGGTAGAAAGCCCTGCAGTGGGTTTGCAGCGACTTGGAAATCTGCAGGACAGCGCATGTATCAGTGTGATGATGGGGATGCGGTTCAGGTCGAAGGTAAGGTACCTCCTATATGTGAGTATTTTGTGCCGGTTGTGCCGCGGGTTTCCGACCTTTACAAACCATGTGATTGCCTTGGCGTTGTTGCCATTCCCATAGTTTTGCCTCGCAGGCCAAGAGAGCCCAGGCTGGCGGCCGTCAGCGTGGGTCTCCATTGAGTGTATTGGCGAGAACTTCATGAACATTGTTGGGTAATGTGAAGTTGTCTGAACGAGTTCGTGGAAGGAGAATCCCTCGACTGTTGTCGACAAGAAGAGAAGTGAGGCTAACTTTTAGCTAGAACCATCTGCCGCTAGCTCCGCTTCGGCCCGTCTTGCCAGACGCGATCCCTGCACCTCTAGCTCACACCTTCAGCTCCAACTCACATCAACCATTCCTAACACAACGCACCATGTCCGAGTTTGACATATCCCAAGTCGGTCTCCCCGACTGCCAAGTCCAACCCGTCAGCTTCGAAGACGCCAACTTCTTCCGCGACAGCATCGCGGACGTCCTCAACCAAAAACAACGCAGATTTCCCGGCGCGCAACCCGTCTCCTTCGCGCGCAAACACATCAAAGAGCTTACCGAACGCGACTATTTCCTCGTTGAGAAAACCGATGGTCTTCGCTGTCTCCTCTATTGCCACCAAATCGTTCCACAAGGCTCCCCACCCTTAGAAGCCCAGTTCCTCATCGATCGCAAGAATGAGTTCTGGCATATTCCTAGCGGATATCTACATCTCCCGAAGCCATTACCGAAGCCTCCGGGTTATGATATGCAATCCTGGCATTTGAATACTTTGCTAGATGGAGAATTGGTGAGGCAGAAATTTGACGATGGGAGGGAACAATTGACGTTTTTGATCTTCGATATTTTGGCGCTGGATGGGCAGGATGTTACGATGAAGGATTATGGAGGTCGGATTGCGAGAATTGATCAGCATGTTATAAAGCCTTGGAAGGCTTTTGCTAGGGAATGGCCGGACGAGGCGAAGGTTCAGCCTTTTCAGTTGGCGTGGAAGAAGCCGCAGATGCCGTATGGGACGGAGATGATGTTTAAGCAGATTATACCCAAATTGCCGCATGGGAATGATGGGTTGATCTTCACTTGCAAGGAGACGGCGTAAGTTCTATGAAGCGCAAGAAGTGCTCACCTCGTTCAAAGGACTGTCTGTTTGAAGCATTGCTGACACTGCTCAGGTACGTTTGTGGCACAGATCAGCACATCCTGAAGTGGAAACCTCCCAAGGAAAACACCGTCGACTTCCGCTTGAGATTGGGAAGTTTCCCCACAGAGACGGATGAAAACGGCGACACATTCGAAAACTTTGACGGTAAGCCCGACTTTGAGCTCCTTGTATTTCACGGCGATAGAACGGGCGCAGCGGATTATCGCCATTTCGGGATGCTTCATCTCGAAGATCAGGAATGGGAAGCCATGAAGGGCATGCAGCAAATGTTCGATTGGAGAATCATGGAGTGCTGGCGAGATTCCGAGACGGGAAAGTGGCGACCAAAGATTGAAAAGGATGGGACCCCAAGATTCAGAGACGACAAGGAACATGCCAATTTCCATGATGTAGTGAAAAACGTCATGGAGAGTATCGAGGATGCGGTCAGTGAGGAGGAGTTGATTGCTGCTGCGGGACGCATCAAGGTTGCGTGGAAGGAGCGGGAGAAGGCGGCGGCGGCTAAGAAGAAGGCGGCGGAGAACACTGACGGGCCTGGATATGCGGATTGAGGAAAATGAGAGAGTGAGGGAATGTTATGATTGTACGATGGAATGACCAAAAGAGATACAATAATGTTAGTATGGAAAGATACGAGAGTCCCAATATCTCTTTGTGTTACAGGTGACTGTACTATTCAAATACTCCTGGCGGCTTGAATGCAATGACTGCGTAGAGAGCACACTTCATAGGCGAGGATATAGGTAGGTGATGTGTGGTACGGCGGGGTATATGCCCGAAAATGTCACACAGAAGTCGCGTTGTCATCGACCCAATGTCGATCATCCAAACTTCACTCGATATCAATCACTTGTACATTTCATCTCAACACCACAATCACCACCATGGCGTCCTCAAAAACTTGCCTCCGAGCACTCACGCGCCAACGCCAACAACTCCGCCCCACCACCGCCTTCCGCTCCCTCACAACCACCACCCGCTGCCACGCAAAACTAGACCCAACACCACAGCCACCACCTCCCCAACCGCCAGCACCAGATGCCTCAGCATTCAGCAACCTGGCCTCCACCCTCCGCAAATCCGCCCCGCGCAGCACAACAGAACCCTACATAGCATACGGCAGCACAGAAGATCTCTTCGCCGAATGCGCCCGTCAAGCAGACTACACCGTCCCTCAAGCTTTGATGAACCCACCCCAATCGCCACCTCAAAATGCCGCCGGCGACCATCTGGGTGTTGGGAGGGGATGGTGGCTGGAACCCAAAACCTCTGGCGGGTTAGGACTAGATCCGACATTCAATTCTTGGGCGCAGGTCTGTATGCTACATATGTATATTTTGACGGTCAGATTAAGGGCTTTTCCGAAAGAAGTCGTGGCACCCTGGCATCAGAATTTGTTGGATCATTTCTTCTATGCGGCGGAGGATAAGATGGTTATGTGGCATGAGATGTCCTCTCGTACTGTGAGAAATAAGGCATTGAAGGATTTGTGGTTGCAGTGGAGAGGGGTGCAGTTGGGGTATGATGAAGGACTGGTTAAAGGGGATGCGGTGTTTGCGGCGGCGGTGTGGAGGAATGTGTTCAAGGCGAACGAGGGGGTGGATTTAGGGGATTTGGGGAGGGTGGTGGGGTATATGAGGAGGGAGATTTGGAAGTTAGGGAAGGTGGGCGATGAGGTTGTTTATGAGGGGAGGGTGAAGTTTGGGGAGCCGAAGGATTATGTGCTAGAGGGGAAGGCGAGGGGAAGTGGGAAGACTTTTGATAGTGAGGATTTGAGGGCGTTGAGGGAGGTGGGGAGTGGTGCTGCTGCTGAGAAGCAGTGATGGGGAGAGATTTGGACCGATGATGGAATGTATGGCGCAGATTCACGACGCCGTCAAGAAGAGGAGGATGTTGAGAGTCGAGAAATTCCAAACTCACTCAGCAAGAGTAGGAACGATTATGTACAGTAAGGTATGTATAACATTTACGAACCTCGCATTACAGATTCCGCCAATCAGCGACCGTTTCCTTCAATTCTGTCATGTTGCTAAAAAGCATCATCCTCGTAGCTACATGTATCCTCCTCAAGTAAAGTTGCCAAATATCGCTCCCTTGCCTCTCTGCTTTCCTCAATTCTATTGGCGAATCAGTATAGTGCCGTGGACGGACCCACATAACTTTTGCTCGAGACTTACCCCATCTCGCCACTTGGTTTGAACCAGCCTTTTTCGATGTACTGTCGAAGAAGTTTTCTTTCCTCTTCGTCCTTCTCTCGTGCACCCTCATCCTCTAAGTTTTCTCCACAGCATAACCGGTCAAGCGTCTCCCCTTGCTCCCAAGCTGTCCGCAGCCAGCTTTCGAACACCCACTTGTTGTGCCAAGGCAAGCACCTCCTTAGCACGTGAGTATCATCTTTACATCTATGCCCTTTGTCGAAAAAGCAGTCCTCGCAGACATCATAGCCACTCCAATGGCAGAGTTTGCAATTATAATGCGGGGCCTCCTTTGTCAAACTACATCGATCGCAAACTAGTTTCGGCGTCCAACACCGAAAATGCTGTTGTAAGCCCCGGGCCTGTATGATAGCTAGATGTCGTTGCCTCATTTCTTTTATCGTCTCGACCCTATTTGCGAATCAGTATAGTGTCATTGTTGGGGTCACAGACTTGACTCTGCTTGATGCTTACGCCACGTCGCCATCTGGATTGAACCAGCCCTTCCCGATGTACTGTTGAAGCAACTCTCGTTCCTTCTCGTCCTTCCCTCGTTGGCCGTCATTCTCTAAGGATTCCTCAGAGCATCGCCCGTCAAGCATTCCCCAAGCTGTCCGCAGCCAGCTCTCATATACCCGCTTCGTATGCCACGGCACGGATCTCCTTAAGATGTGAGTGACGTCCTTACATCTGCGCCCTTTGTCAAAGCAGTCCATGCAGATATCATAGGTTTCTTCGTTACAGAGACCACAGTGGTAATGCGGCATCTGCTTTTCTAGATACGACATGCATCGATCACAAATCAGGTCCTCTGCATTCCAGGATCGAATATGCGGTTGTAAGCCTTTCAGATGTCGATGGTAGTCGATGATGGGATACATCTCATCTCCATTTTGGACCTGCAATTCAACAGCTTCCTCCATATCAGGTAATGATGCCAATGCCATCTGGCTACCAGCCTTCAATATACATGTCGCAGCATCGTAGTTTCGGTCTGTCAAAGGGAGGTCTATGGCAAGCTGCCCATAGTCGTCTTTGGCGGAAAGCGATGCGCCGCTCTTGTCAGCAGCCAGGAGCACTGACAGAACCTCGGTGCTTGAGTCCTTCGCACCATCGTTTGGCAGAGAAGAGCGCAACCTTATCTTGTTGAAGGAGTCTAGACAGCCTTGAGAGATACTCACACCAAGCTGTCTCCAGTAATATGCGGAACGGCGACCTAAAGCTGCAAAGTGAAGTGGTAATTTGCCTTGGAAGCCTCGCGAGGTCAAAGCTTTCTGTAGAGGATCGTGTCGGAGGAGACAGCTCACCACTTCCGCATTGCCTCCCAAGGCAGCGTAGTGAAGAGGCATCATGTCCTTCCCATCCACAATGAGCACAGCGCTGGAAGCCATATCCGGCTCCAGTAAAATTTTGACAACATCCCATTGATGTTGTGACAACGCACAAGATAGTGGTGTTCGACCAAGATGATCCTGCAAAACAAAGCAGGTCTGTCGGCCATCTGTGTCGGTTAGACGATTGCCTGCTGTAGCCAACACGCGAGCGATTTGGCGCTGTCCAAGCTCCGAAGCAGTGTGTAAGGGAGTTTTGCCTTCATTATTCTGTAACAACATGACCTCTAGCAGGTTGTGGGTGCTCAGAAACCGGATAATTTCATCCAGATACTCTAAGCACTGGTCCTCGTGCAGTTCTAATGACGATATAAGGCTATGAAGTGGCGTCTCTCCCCGATAGTTTCGAGAGCCCAACATCTCTGGGCTGGCGTCCATTATGGTTCTCAAATGCAGTACTATTCGCCCTTCAGAATTCTTCAGGATGCAGTCGAATACAGAGTTATTGCGAGAATCGAGGTCACCAATGCCTACTCGAATGTCGTCCAGTTCCAGACAGCGTCGTAGAGCCCAAAGAGGGCCGTGTCGCGCATAGTGGTGTATAGGGGACTTGGCATGTCTGATCAATCGGTCAAAGCACTGCTCTTTTGCAGCGTTGGGCCCCGACTGACGATCTGAGCTCATCCACTCGGTGATACTTGTTAGGGCCTTTGGTGCAAAATCTAGGTTGTAGGGGTGAAGACGGTGGTAGAAGTAGCGAAATCGCATCAATACTTCGACCATTTCCAGGTTGTTGAAAAGTACAGCCGCGCGAAGAAGTTCCAGCCGTAACAGATCAAACCTGTGCGGGCTCTTCATGTTGGGGTAGAAATTGTTGAACTCAAGAGGTTTCAGATCAAGTCGCGAGCAGGCCTGCTTGAGAAACTTGAGCGCCGCTTTCTTCAGGCTCTGGTAGGAAATGTTGAACTCTTGAGGTTCCAAATCAAATCGCGAGCAGGCATGCTTGAGGAACTTGAGCGCCGCCTGTCTGTTGTGCAGGATTAATTCCATCGTTCTGGCAACTGCAATCCAAACTCCAGGGGGGGACGGCTTTATTGGAAGCTGTGTTGAGGTGGCTTGTTGCAATGCATTGTACAATCTAAAAGCATCATCAGCTGCACTGACGATCTCGGAACACTTGAAGTAAGCATCACAGATGCCATCGATCCTGGCTTTGGCGTCGTCTTCGTTCAGGCCATAGTGCCAGTCGTGGTCTTTGGAAAGCTTGACGACGAAATCCCTGACGCTTTGGTGAATGATCGCGACATTGGCCGTTGATTCGGGAGGAATGCGCAGTAGCTTGCTGTATTTAATAGCAGCTCTCGTAGATTCAAGCTCGGATATGCTTGGCAGCCTTCCGCAATCTGGCAGCCTCCCATCGATGTAACAAGCTACAGTGAGAGCATCCAAGTTGAGTGGCTCCTTCGCGGAAAGAACAATATGCAGCGCGCGACGTGCATCATCTTGGTCATACTCCGGAATCTCCTGTACTATGCGCTGGTATACGTTGTTTAGATCCTGTGGAAACTTTTCCAATTCCTGGACCGCCTTATCCGCTCTCACGCGTTTTAGCATTTCCAAAGCGAGTGAAACCCAGAGAAATGTTTCCCCAGTCTTCTTGGACAGTATCGCTTTGACATCATCTGCTACTTGCGAATCCCATCTCGGCTTCGCTGGAGGAGGGGGTTTAACCAGCAGATCCAACTCTCTGTTTACAAAACTGGAGAGATCTTCCTTGATCTCTTGAGGTGTCACGACAATGTTTATGGAATTCCATCGTGTCCTGAGTTCCAAGTCTTCCAATTCATTGTCGGGTCGACTCAAAATCACAATCTTAGTATTGGTAGCTGGGATCTTGCCGGCCCACAGCTTCAACTTGTGTAGCAGGAAGATGCGCGAATCGCGATCGCACTCGTCGAAGGCGTCGATAAGAATCAGGGATCCGCCAAGAGCTACTGCCTCGAAAATTGGCCAGAGAGTGTATCTCGACTTGCGGAAATTGGTGCCCTGATCTTTAAATTCCTTCTCAAAGTGCCTGAATAGAGACCTGTCTGCCCTGAGAAACATCCAGAGAAGGCCGCAGAGAATTGACTCTGCTGTGTTCCTTGTGCTGATGTTATTATTGCAGAAAAAGTAGGCCAATTTCTGATGTGCGTGGTCCTGCTTCAAGACGTCGACTATGTGCGTTGCAGCAATGGTTTTCCCGATGCCTGGTTCACCTGTCACCAAGAGCATGGCAGGAGCGACTGCCCGGCGCCATGAAGCTATGGCTGGCGGGACCCATTGGCACATCCCTAGTGCCTGGCCGCGTATTACTCGCTCTGTTTGATCGTCTCTTGCGCGACTGCGCGCCTTCTCGTGGTCTTCAACAGGGTTGGTCACTCGGAGTGCTTGGAGGCATGCGTCATATGGGTCTATGCAAGAGTCAGGCGACAAGTCCAAATAAGCTGAGTAACACACACAGTGTTATACAATGTGATATGCATAGCTATGTTCTACACCACTTTGTACGGAAAAGATTTTGCAAGCATTATGTTGCGTGTACATCAAGCAGCTAAGCTCTGCGCAACCGTGGATTTTCCATCTTCGCCAGAAGCATGGGGGTCATTCGTACCTTGGCCATAGTTGTTGGTGACATGGCTGTGATCCTCGTGCGTGGCGTTGTCGTTGTACATTTGTCCGGCGGCAACACGCGCATTGTTGGTACCAGATCCAGAATGAACCATCGCGACTGGAGCGTTGTAGGTTGAGGTATGACCAATACCTTCCTCCGGTAAGGAATCCTCCACTTCCTCGATTTCTGCAATCGCTGTCTTGAGATTGTCGGGCGACGTAGGTAGATTGCGAAAGATGTGATATGAAGTCAAGGTTTGCACGGTTTCCAAAATCCGCTTCCAAAGCTCCTCAACCTTTTCCTTTCTGCCGTGGGCCAAGGTCGAGATATGCCTCTTATATCGCGACAGCCAGTTTGAGTTGATATGCTCGCAGACAACGGCATAAAGTTTCTGAAGGCTCTCTGTGTCTTGCTTGCAAGCCAGCAGTGTGGCTTCGATGCTCGTATCTTTGGGAGAATCCGGCGGGTATTTCTCTTCGGCTTCAGCAAGTGTGTCCCAGACCAGGCTCATTTGTGCCGCGATCTTTTGAAAGGCTTTTGGTAGGCGCGTAGCATCGTGGACTTTGTTGTAAACTGCTATGGTAGCGTCTAAGATTGCCAGAATGGATGCGATGGTGCTCAGCGGGTCGGCCATGTCGGTTGGTATCTAGGAACGGAAGCAAGCCATACCGAAGCGGGAAGCCTGAACAATAAGTAGCAACTCATCGCAGCCGTATCAAACCTCCGACTTCTCGACTGACAACCATGCTGCCTCAGTGGAGAACGCCAAAAGGACCATTCCTTGGCATGCGACCAAACCGTTCCTTTCCTCGCACCACTACAACGCAGCGCTCCAAGACAATTCTGAAGAGTGCAAATTACTCGCAGCACTCCAAGCTTCTGCTCCATCTGTTTCTGTTGCCTGCTTTGCGCTGCCGTGTAGAAACCTGCACTAGAGACATCAAAAGTTGCAATGCCAAGGAATGCTCCTTTTGGCGTTCTCCACTGAGGCAGCCACAGAGAGCGCCAGTTCGAAGGCGGCTGCAGCAGCCACATCCAGACCGCCTGTACCATATGTTGATTGGCTGATGGAGTGCGGCTGAGGTACCTGTGGTGAACCACGAGGCTGCACCGCGAGCGGAGGCTGAATCCCTTTGTTTGGAGTAGGCGGCGTCTTCAATGCTCCGCCTGCTGCCCGACCAGAATAATCTGAATCAGCATGTTTTGGGGGGAGGAGGCGCTTGCAGGCCGCAGCGGTTTTTACTCTCGCTTTATGCCGTCGCGGGCTTGGTCCAGCCTTAGGTTTCATGTGCTGCTCGGGTCTATACCGCATCTCTCCATCGAAACTCTTGTGGCGCATCTTTCGGGTCCGTATACTGTCGCAAAGCCCCGCTCTGCTCTCTTCAGCGTAGCAAATCTACATGTTTCGAGCACTCCATTTGGTCGGGGGCTTTCCACTGGCCCATTGGGTCTGGAGGTCGTCCGCGTCGTGATCACATCAGGCGATTGGGGAAGTGCTGATCAGCGGTCGACAGAATCGGCTCAGAATGTGTAAATGCAATGTCCTTGGAGCCGATGGGTGATGATGTTGCCTCCTGGAAGGAACTGGCGTTGTCGGAAGCATCCGTGCAACTTGGTGTTGACTAGGTAGGGTTAGGGTTGGGGTAGGGAGCACATCGACATTGCCCCCTGCACATTGATATAGATGTGTACAACCCCGGGGATTTGATCCGTAGTATGTAAAGAAAATATCCGATCGAGTATCGGCGGATCTTTGGAGTTGCCGCGGAGCTATCTATCAGTTGTCTTCTGGGCTACTCATGACCCACAACTTGACTAGGAGACGTATGTAGGAAGGAGATCTAACGGACAAGATGCGACCACTTTGTCATACCATTCGTTGGAAGAAGAGACGCACGTCTGCACATGCTGACCACAAGGATGTCCCGAAGGAATCAAAATCAGATCGTCAAGCCTCAAAAGTAGGAGCGTATCGACCACTTCTTCGAGCACGTTGATAGCCATATGATAATGCCATCCTGCCTAAACTCCTCTATGCCCATGCCCATGCCCAACCCAACGCTAAACTCAAAGTCGTTCACATCCAACATTCCATCATTCCATCATCCCATCAATCAATCAGCAAACTGCCTCGTCAAAAACCTCCTAAACCCCAGATTCACAACCCTCCACTCCATACCTTCCCTCCTAATCTCAAACTTCTCCCATCTAGCATCAGCCCCACCACCAATAACATAAACAATCGCCCCATCTTCCTCACCACCTTCGATACCCGTCGGAGCAAAAGTCATGATCCCTTTCATAGCCCTGCCACTAGGCTCATTCGGCAGTCCCAGCACCGGATTTGCAACCCGCCTCCTCGTCCCATTCGGAGCCGTAGTCCAGCTGTACGCCGGTCCTCCTTGCCAATGCAACTTTTCGTTCCCGATATAGAAAGGCGCTGACGCTGCGGAGCGGGAGTCTTTGAATA
Organism: Ramularia endophylla; assembly: GCA_002116395.1. Lineage (NCBI taxonomy): Eukaryota > Fungi > Ascomycota > Dothideomycetes > Mycosphaerellales > Mycosphaerellaceae > Ramularia > Ramularia endophylla. The sequence continues at coordinate 57,847 of MWSQ01002004.1, read as the reverse complement.
TCCTTGGTGCGAAAGGGCTGGATTTGAGAGATGAGGCGAAAGTTGAGGTTACGGGAGGAGAAGCTGCTGAGAGTGGTGGCGGCCGGAGTCCGTAGTATTCTTGGACAGAACCATGGGAGGGTGAGGATCGGCCTATGGAAGATTGCGCTGAAATGGAGGATTCGCGATCGAGGCTGGCGATTCGTCCCGCTGCTCCGCCGCCTCCCGTTGCATAGGTGTAGGATGGCGTTTTGCGATGTTTGGCTCCTGCCGTTGGATCAGATGCTGTGGGTCGAATGTCGAAGATATGCAGAGTCCCTTTGTCGCTTGTGGCTGCTACCCAGCGGTTGCCAGGACTGAAAGCTAGGTTGTAGATGATAGCGTGGTCCATGCCGCGGCGGAACTCGGCGATTTGGTCCAGGGACTTGGTGCCAAAGATCCGGATGAGGGTGCCTTGTTCGCTGGCTGTGGCAGCTAAAGAGCCATCCTGAGAGATTGAGATGCATCGTAAGGAGGAGTTGTGGGCGCGGACCACGCGTTTGGTGGTTGTGTTGTCCGCGTTGAGGGAGATGAGTTGGAGTTGTCCTGGAGTTTGGGCGGGGAGGACGAGTAGGTTGTTCGTTAGACAAGCCAATGCGAGGATATTTGGCGTGGTTTGATGTAGGCTGTGGACCAGATTCGGAGCCCGTAGAACTTCAGTTTCGGTATCTTGGACAGCCAGAGACTGGGAGTGGACTTCTTGATACTGAAAGAGGATTGTCCGCTCAGCAAGAACAACGGCCATCCATTTCGAGGTCAATCGTAGGCCTAGGACTGGTTCGTGAAAGTCGAAACGGCTTAGTTCCTGATCCAGGACCGAGTCATAGAAGACAACTACTGTCGGCCCGCTCAATTCTTGCTGCCTATGGGTGGACACATACGCACTGAAGCGATCATCCAGAGCGGCTGCGATGGACACACCTTCGAACACATTGGGCTGGCAAGTTGTCAAGCAGTTGTCCATCCGGAAAATGCGGAAGCCATCGCTGAGGCCGGCCACAAGTCGATTTCGTGATGCTGAGATGGATATGGACAGTACGTTCGGAGTTGATGACGGCTGGATCGGCTGGCGTGTGTTCATTTTGACGATTGTCGCCAAAAACCAGTGCTCAGGTTTTCATCAAGATGTACGTATCTCAGGAGTAACAGCAAGGTGCAAGCTTCCAGGTTATGTCACCTTGCCATGGTGTCGAGGAGTGTTCTGTGCAAGCTTCCCAATCCGGCAGGCGTGGGATGGCAGTCGAGGAAAGTGCAGACGTCCGGGATGAAGTTTGCAGTCTTCACCAGCAGAACGAAACAAAGAGTCTGTCGGGCACGCGGTGAGGTCTTCCACCAACATCATCCTGTTCATGTCACATGCACGTCAAGCGATAACGGTCGCGGCTCCGCAATTCATGACCACTCGGTACAGGCCGACGCCAAGGCCGATCCCTGGAACCCCTTTGAACCTCCCTGGGAATTGGCGACCCTGTCTTCTTGCCTTCCGCCTTGCCATTGACTCTCGTCCCATCCCATCTCGACATCACCGCAACGTCTTGAGAGAGTTCCCCGTCGACACCGCCAATCCCGCCTACTCTACCTGCTCCTCCACCCCCATTGGAAGAGCGCGCCCACCATGTCTACCTCGCGCCATCAAACATCGACCATCAAGCTGCGGCGCAAGAAGAATGTCAAGAAGGGTATTCAATTCTCCTTGATGGTCTGCGGTGCTTCCGGCACTGGTCGTACCACTTTCGTCAACACTCTCTGTGGCCGCCAGGTCCTCACACCGCTGGACGCCGACGACCCGACCACCGCACACCTCGAGGAAGGCGTTAAGATCAAGCCTGTGACGGTTGAGCTGGAGCTGGATGAGGAAGGCACTCGTGTTTCCCTCACCATTGTCGACACACCTGGTTTCGGTGACAGCATCGACAACGAGGGCTCCTTCACCGAAATCGCGAGCTACCTTGAGCGCCAATACGATGATATTCTCGCCGAGGAGAGCAGAATCAAGCGTAACCCGCGATTCCGTGACAACCGCGTCCATGTCCTTCTCTACTTTGTGCAACCTACTGGTAAACATTTCCCTCATTCGTCTCATCGGAAACACCTCTAACATTCTTGCAGGCCACGGTCTGCGCGAACTTGACATTGAGCTCATGCGCCGCCTTAGTCCACGTGTCAACGCGTCATCCCCGTCATCGGCAAGGCGGACTCTCTGACTCCTCTTGAGTTGGCCGAGAGCAAGAAGCTCATCATGGAGGACATTGAGCACTACCGCATTCCCGTATACAACTTCCCTTACGACATTGAGGAGGATGACGAGGACACCGTCGAGGAGAACGCCGAGCTCCGCGGCCTCATGCCCTTCGCTATCGTCGGATCGGATGAGGTTGTCGAGATTGACGGCCGCAAAGTGGCCGCGCGTCAATACCCATGGGGAGTCGTCGAAGTTGACAACCCGCGCCACTCCGATTTCCTTGCCATTCGCTCCGCACTTCTGCACTCCCATCTCGCAGACCTGAAAGAAATCACCCATGATTTCCTCTACGAGAACTACCGTACCGAGAAGCTCTCCAAGAGTGTTACCAGCGGAAACGACAACAGCACCAACCCCGAAAACGACAGTCTTGACCCACAGAGCTTGGCGAGCCAGTCTGTGCGTCTGAAGGAAGAACAGCTGAGACGCGAGGAGGAGAAGCTTAGAGAGATCGAGGTCAAGGTCCAGCGCGAGATCAACGAGAAGAGACAGGAGCTTTTGGCGCGTGAGAGCCAGCTCAAGGAGCTTGAGAGCCGAATGGTGCGAGAGCAGACTCCCAGCCAGCCTACTGTGAACGAGGATGATGACAGTCTTGGTGGGGCTCAGCACTGAGCCATGAAAGCGGATGAAAATGCCGAAGAAGATGCTCGTCGCGACAGCAGCACTACAACATCATGATCAGTTGGTTCGGCGCTGCGATAGCTTTGAGTGGAAGAGTCGAGATGGATGTTGTGGGTTCTGTTTCGCTTTTCTTTTGTTAGACGGAGCAGCACGCGCTGGGCTGGCTGGAGGGTATGATATGAGGAGCAGGATCTGTGGAGCGAAGAGCAAAAGCTATACCCGAACAGATCAGATGTGTATGCCGAGATCTATCTAGTTTGTAATCGTTCGCAAGCGTTAATCTTCGTTGCTCTTCTCTTCGACGAGTCAGGGCATTGGACTTGCTCTAAGGTACTAGCCTCTAGTATGAGCATTTTGGGACTGCAATCCTTCAACACCCCACCTCTGGGAGACTACCGACTGGAGCATGTCTATCTAGGTCGTCAGATCTGGATCTTGCTATCACAGGAGCGCCTTGCAATACACTGGAGAAAGAGCGGACCTGAGTCCGGGACTGCCTCCGAGCTTGGTGCGGTACGGGATACGCCGCGGAGCGGGCTGCGGATCCTCATGCAGTGAAGGTTAAACGGCGATTTTCAAACTCTGTCTCACCAATACCAACGTCATGACTTCCTCATCCCTTTGCGATCCGGCGCCACGGATTTGACTATGAAAGGATGACAGCAGCGAAGGAAGCGAAGACGGATACTTAATCTACAAGGTCCTTCTGCGAAATTGAACATGGACAGCGAACAAGTACGCGCAATTTTCTACGTGAAAATGCGTGAACAGCACGATCAACAATCCTTCTAGCCAGTGGTGAACTACTCCGGACATAGCTAAAGCCTATCTTACATTGTCTCTCCCCAAAAATGTCGTCACAAGCAGCACCGTAGTGAACGTCTGGTGCCTCAAAGGCGTGTGAGTATCTACCTCATTTCTTTTCATCTTAGCCCATACCTTTCCTGTTCACCACCCTTCTTGAGCATCAGGACTTCAAGAGTCCTCTCAAGCCCAAGATGGCAACCTCAAATGCCTACGGCACAGGCATAATACGTACCCAAAGCGGCCATGAAACCTACGCCCCTGACGGAATCGTCTCTTCTACATACTCTTCTCCCAATTTCCCTCGTCCTTCCGACTTCTCTCACACCGATACACTTCAACAACGAGATGAAAAGGACGCTGAGAAGGATAGCTCCGCGGATACAGCAGCAGGCAATTCAAGCGAAGACCGAGACGTCGAAAAACAGCAACCGCAGAAGGAAGATGGTGAAGAGGAGGAAAAAGACCCCAATGTTGTCGACTGGGACGGAGAAGATGATCCAGAAAACCCAATGAACTGGAAGCCATGGCGGAAATGGAGCATTGCCATCATTTTCGGGTTGATGACTTTCGTCGTTACCTTCGCATCGTCAGTATTCAGTAGTGCGACGACGGTCACTGCTACAGAATTCGGCGTCAGTCAAGAGGTCATGATTTTGGGAGTGGCGCTTTTTGTGTTGGGTTTTGCCTTTGGTCCTATTGTTTGGGTGAGTTAAGATCCCTTGCCTTCCTACTCGTGTTCAATGTTTGGTGCTGACAATCACAAAGGGACCTTTGAGTGAGCTGTATGGGCGCAGAGTCCCACTGTTCGCTGGATATGCCATCTTTGCCATCTTCCAGATTCCCGTGGCAGTCGCGCAAAACCTCCAAACGATCTTCGTCTGCAGATTCTTCGGCGGTTTCTTCGCTAGTGCTCCTCTGGCCATCATCGGCGGTGCACTAGCGGACTTCTTCAATCCCGTTGATCGTGGCGTGGCTATCTGTCTCTTTGGCGGTGCTACCTTCATCGGTCCTACGATGGGACCGATCATGGGTGGATTCATTACTATGAGCTATCTTGGATGGCGCTGGACGGCATGGATTACTCTCATCATGGCTGCGCTGATGGGTACTATTGGATTCATCATCATTCCGGAAACATTCGCACCTGTATTGCTGCAACGCAAAGCGAAGAAGCTGCGATACGAGACGAAGAACTGGGCTATCCGGGCGCCTGCCGATGAGAACAAGGTGGATCTCAAGGAGATTGCTGAGAAGTATCTTCTGCGTCCCTTCCACATGTTGGTGTTGGAGCCCATCCTTGTGCTCGTCACGTTGTACATGTCTCTCATCTATGGTAACACTCGCTGCCGTCTAGCAATCTGCAAAAGCTGACCACATTCTAGGCATCATCTATGGCTTCTTCGAAGTCTTCCCGGTAACGTTCCAAGAAGAACGTGGCTACAACCTTGGCGTCGGTTCTCTGCCCTTCATCTCCGTCCTCATTGGAGTCATCATCGGCTGCCTAATGATCTCTTTCATAACCAAAACACGCTTCGCCCGCAAGACCGAAGAACACGGCACAGTCGTCCCCGAAGAACGTCTCCTACCCATGATCATTGGCGGTGCTCTGCTGCCCATTGGCATGTTCTGGTTCGCTTGGACGAGCTCTCCGAATATCAGCCCTTGGCCTGAAATCATCGCTGCTGCACCTATTGGAGCCGGCATTATTATGGTGTTTATGCAGGGGTTGAGCTACATCATTGATGTGTATAAGATGAATGCGAATAGCGCCATCTCCGCGAACACTTTCTTCAGAAGTTGGGTTGGAGCTGGGTTTCCGATGTGAGTATCGATGGAGTTCAGATATGTGGATTATTGCTAATGATCGATGACAGGTTTGCGACTCCAATGTTTCACAACTTGGGAGTACCTTGGGCTATGAGTCTACTGGCATTCTTGTGTGTGGCGTTATTCCCTGTGCCGGTTCTGTTCTTCATTTATGGAGAGAGGATCAGGAAGTTGAGCAAGTTTGCACCGGAGTAGAGTCGGGCAGCAGACAGAATGCATGGGCATAATAAAAAGAATGATGATCATGATGATGTAAAGTAATAACTTTTTCGAGACATAATACCATTGAAGCACAGAGCAGAAAGCGCTTTCTACGTCAAGTGTCTGTCCTTGTTTCCTGCACATACGTCTTGCACAGAGACCAAGGCCGCAGTGACTTATGCATCCCATCGGAAGCCGTACGACATGTCGGGCGCGTGTGTTGGCAATGTGGTTGAGATGCACCCCATCCCGGTACACATCGTGCTCATGCACTACCCACGTGAGTACATCGCCGACGCACGAGCTTGATAAAGCTACTGCATATCAGTGACCGCTGTTGCGGTACGGTAGACAGGTCCCTCGCCTGTAAATTCTGGCCCGAAGACCGAGAGCATTCATCTAATGTGCTTGGAGATGTGATGTTCGTAACAATGATGGCGGTGAATTGCTTCTACCTATCCATCTCCTTTCTTTCTATCTTCCGAGCAGGGTATCTATCAGTGGCCGTGAGGCTCTCTTCTCAATCTCTATGCAAACCCACACCAATATGTATATATGCACTCCGTTGCTTCGCACATCGGAACCTTTTGTTTTTGCACAGTCATCAACAGTTTCTTCTCCTCATTCATGTCCACAAGCGACCAAAGTCGGCGCCTCGGAAGACGTTGCTCTGAAACCTTCCTCCAAAGATGCTTCGTCGACCAGCTTCTCGCTAACGACAGATCTTGAAATCCGAACGAACAACACGGTAATGATAAGTCCCAATCCAGCAGAGGCCGCAGCGTAGATGAATGCAGCCTGGAATCCCCAATTGGTCTGCTCCGCCTTCGCAGTAGCGAATCTTGCAGATGTGGTATCCGGTAACACAATTGAGCTCTCTGCTTCCAAAGCTGCAATCTCAGATATCGACAACGAGAACGACATAGCTAAGTTGACCAAAATAGATGAGACTGCACCCGCAAGACCTTGGTATTTGAGTGGTTGGACCGCGGAAAGAAACACGACCGAGACAGTGAAGGTAAGATCGATACCAGCCGTAGCACACAGCATCGAGGGCATGACGAATGCCCAGTAGTTCATCGGCAGTGGACAGAGTGCGAGTAGTAAAGGCGCAGCAATCCAAGCCAGACCAGAAATGAGCAGCAGCGCCATGATGGGAACAATATGCAACAGCGCTCCGCCAGCAACACATAAGATCAGTCCTCCCAATGCTGTAGGGACATACCAAAGTGCCAAAGTGACACCTTGAATGCCTTCTGAGGTGCCAGTTGCCGATGGACTCTGGAAGAATTGCGCAGATTCGTAAAGCCAGACTCCATAGGATGCGTAAAAGCACAAGCAAGCAAGCGAGAAGGCTTTGGTACTCTTTGGCTTAAAGAAGTCGAAGGGCAGCAGAGGACATGTCGCGACCCAGCCTTCCACCCAGAAGGCAACAGACAAGCAGCCGAGACCAGAGATGAGCGGTCCCAAAACGAATGGCGAAGACCAGCCATCGGCGTAAGGTTCCACGGCCAGCGCATATGCTACCAAAATCAAACCGCCTGTAATCAAGAATGATCCAGCCCAGTCCATTTTCAGATCAAGTACTTGTCGATCAGTGCGGTCGTGAGGCACGGTCAGGTAGGCTGTGATCGCCGTGATGAATGAAAGAGCAGCTGCAATCCAGAAGTACCACCCTGGAGCATTCTCAGGCAATGCACCGGCAGTGAGGAAACCCGCGAAGAATCCCAAAGGAGCACATCCAGCATACAGACCCAGCACAGTATTTTTGCGTGGACCATCAGGGTAGATGCTTCCCACCATAGCAAAAGTGGAAGGGATGAAAGCAGCAATAGCAAGACCCTGCATCGCCCGTGCTACATCCAGCAGGACTACAGTATTTGCGAAGCCGGCTATCAAAGACCAGATCGATAGCCATGTCACTCCAAACATGAAGGGCATGTACCCGCCATACATGTCTGAGACTCTTGCAAAGATGAGCAGAGTTGCGCTGAGAATTAGACTGAGGAGGGATGCTGGCCAAAAGGCTCCCATCGCGGTATTGGCAACTCCCATACGAGACACGATCCGAGGGAGCTCGATGGCAAAACCTGAGATGAGGTACTCGGCAAGGAATTGTGTCATGGCGATGGTGAAGCAGAAACCAACTTCGGCTGCAAAACCGCGGAACTTGCTCTTCGGTTGAGGTTGATCCTGTTCGCAGCTAGATTCTTCGCATGGCGTTTCAGACTGCAACTCTTCGTCCGAGTAAGATTCTGAAGGCGTGCAGGAACGTGTTGTTGGGAATATGGACTTCTCGTCCAGGAGGTTGGGCAGAGTGTCTGGCTCCAAGTCGACTTTGAACTCCTCACTGCCAAAGCCGAACTCCTCAGGCTCAGAAAGTGCGGATTGTATGTAGAGAGACTCGCGCTTCCACTCCGCTTTGTCTTCCCGATACGTGATGAGACTGTCGAGACTCTGCAGCCGCGTGAACGATGCCTTTGGTTTTGGTCGCATTGCTAGAGAGCGTTGCGAACTGCTTCGACTGATAGATGGCTGCTGCAGTGATGGTAGAGCCCAAGGATCCGGCTGATCCGAAGATGGTATGGGAGGGATCGGGATAATGTCACCATTCGCGTCGTAGAAGTTCTGAGATCGGTTGATTGCTTCGGTAGGAGGTAAGCTGCGAGGGCGTTTCAAATGGGCTTCCAGCAGAGCATCTGTGAATCCATTCACTAATGGAGGCGACGGGATCGCGGACATCCTCTTCGGCTTAGCCATTTTGCCTTCGTATCGAAGAGAAGACTGGCGTGATGGTGGAGGCCGCCGAGGACCTTGTGCTCCAGTTTGACAGGACTCGCTGTCAACAAGATGACGATGTTGGTGACAAGCCGCCTGCATGGAGGGGATTTCTTGTGATGGAGCAGTCGAGGGACGGCAGTAGCTTCCAGCAAGCGAGACGGTGCGAGAAACACAGGAAGTATCCTGAGAAAATGCACTCATTTGTTGTCGAGGGAGGAAATGCGGTGGTGTGGTGTTGCGTGACAAACGTTTGCTCCTGACCTCCTTCACAGATGAATGCCTCTGAGGCGGAACAATAACATAAGAATCTCTCGAAGACTCCATTGTGTGTGATAGTTCCCACGACCGAAAACGAGACCGATCCAAGAAGCGGAAGTCAGATCTTATATGTAATGAGCTAAGATTCCTCGGAACTGCAAAATTTGGATACGCGTTGCACGCATAGAATGTATTTCTGATTCAGTTTGCTGAGCTGCAGGTATGCGAGCAGGGGTCATAGGCAAGGGAAAGAAGAAATGAATACCAGTAACACGGCAAACGTCTGTCAGGTGAGCCCGATCTGTGCAAGTGAGGATATGACAGACCCACTGCGTGTGGCCAGGGAGGAGAAACCCCATCACGAGGGAAACCGCTTCGACGCGATGCGGTGCACGCTGCATAGCTGGTCGTCGTCTAGGGTGAGGGCAAGTTGCATGTTAGCAGCACAGAGCCGCAAAGCGTGGTTGATAGAGGCTAGACCTGCGTTTCAGAGCCGAACAAGCTTGTGGATATTCCATTGTTTGCGTAGCTGGGAATCCTGATGCACGATGGGCGGGCCCGCTCCCGCTGCGATCAGAACCAGGACGGTGGGAAGACTCGTACATGACGGAGCAAAAGATCAGGAAGAGTAGATGTGGCGGTAGGATTTCAACTCCTGGCAGTGCGCATGTTTTGGCTGCAATGCTCGCCACACCTATCAAGCACTCAGCATGACTGCCGAGCCATTGACACCGCGACTTGCCCGTACTACGCGCAGATGCAATAGCCGTTGAATGAGGTGCAGCAGCCGTCAAACTGAGCAAGGGTAGCAGGCTGCATCTCCAGTGGCGCCGCCATGGTCGTACAAGAAGATGCGGCCGACAGAGCCGCGCCGGCATCTCATGCGACGGCAAGGCGTGTTCCTGGTCTTTGGGATGTCTCATGTCGGTCATCAATTGTCCGGATCAGTTCGGGCTTGTCCATGTCGGAGTGGCATACGAACACAGGAACAACATGGGCGTCGGTGTTGTGTGACAGGCCGCCTCGCCTCGCTTCGGTGGAGGTGTTTGTTGGCGGGCAAATCTCCGGCGCGGCTTTCGAAATGTCGATAGAGACGAAACACATCGACAATTGGAAATTGATCATATTGACTCGTCAACTACGTACGAACAACCTGTGAAGTCGTGAAGAGTATGTGTCCGAAACATCGCATAAAGATGAAACCCGGTACTGGGTTCCAGGCTGACAGATGCAATCGCACAGAACTATTGAACGGCAAATAATAATCCTCATGACTACGCCTCCTTGCGTTACTCCACAAGCCCATTGTCGCCATTCCTGCTTTGTCCAGCCATTGGGCCGACACTAGTGCACCTCTTTGACGAAGATGACGGAAAATCCAAACCGCCATTGACGAGCTGAGGGTTGTCTGCCGAAACACACCTTCTGTGTTTCTGCGCACCTGATTTCGTAGGCGAAGATGAAAACTGTATCTCTGGTACTTCATCTTTCTCGGACGCCGTCGAAACATCGCTGCTTTCGGGCGAAGGGACATAATGCACCGGTCTTGCATTGTCTTCCGAGGATAACAAGGTTGCATGCGAGAAGATCTGGTCCAGCTCGCTGAAAGAAGGCTCTTCGTTTGCATTGTCCATTGGACCCGGTTCGTGATAACCACTGTCGGCCAAGGAGCTGAATGGCGAGGGTTCTCGAAGCCTAGAAAGATCCCAGAAAGTCGTTTCCGATTCCTCGCTGGAGCTCCCACCCGAGAAGTTGGCCGCCCAAGGCGAGAATGGAAATGCAGTGGATGGCGTAAGCATGAACGGCGATGGAGGCAAGGTCATCCATGGACTTGCTGAAGATATCAAGGGCTGCTCATTGTAGGATCCAATCAGGGAAATGCACTGGGCCAGGTGCTGATGCAAAGTATCCTGCCTAGCCTGTAAAGTGGCAATGCTCCTCTTCGTCAACATCTGCGTGTACTTCCATTTCTTCGAAACAGACCTCTTCGTCTCTCTTACTTGCTGCTCGGCTAGCACACACTCAACCTTCGCAAGCTTTTTATAGAGCTTGCTGAGGCCTTCGTGACTATCACCCAGCTGTGCGTTATAGTTCCTTTGCTGTTCGTGGAGGAGAGCGAGAACGTCTGGTCGAGCAGGAGAGAATGACATCCTCCTAGTCAGGGCTGTCGGTTGAGACTAGCTGTACGAGTGAGGCCGGCTCGCGGCGCAAGGATGTGAGAAAACAACAAGACCAGCAGGTGTCGGCGAGAAGGCTTCGATGTATATTTGGCCTCAGATACCGTTTCTTTAGTGCGCGTTCATACTCTGCGTTCGCATTGGAGAAACCAAATGAACTCCAGCTATCGCGGGATTGCCCGTCGGGGTGGCGCATATCTTCAAAGAATCTCTTTGACGCTCGGTAATGAGATGTCCAGATCTAGGTGCTTTCCAAAATCCAACAAAGACGATTCTGATTGCAGTCAACCTGGGATGACGTCCGTCCAGCTCGTTAGTATTGAAGTGAGCCGGGCCGCAAACGTGTGAGGCGCGTTTGGCAGCAGGCCATCAATCTCAAAGCCAGGGCTGTCAAGATGAGAATCATTCAGTGAGCTGCGTCGATTACCTAGAACTCTCCTCCATCTAACGGACGGCCTTGTCATTCCAAAGGCTATTGGTGTATTCAAGGACAACGTCTCGATCGAGAAAGCGCCCTCCCAATAGTTTCCCTGATTTTGGTAGGAGATTGCTAGCATTTTTCACCGCACAACTGTAGCAAGGGCGGCAGCAGTGAACCCAGTCGAGCAGAGCCTGCGAAGAACGTTGCGGCAATAGCACTTGACGATTTTACTCCGTAATGCGTTAAAATTTCAGGTGGTGTAGCGCGAACCTGGAATTCACCATCGACGAAAATCCCGCTGAAGCTCGGCGATCCGGAAAATGGTGGCATTCGACGGAAAGCGGTTCGTTCGACCTGAAACGCGCTGCAATTGAGGCTGAGAAAGCCTGCATGCAGCGTTGCAAACCATCACATCGGCTGCGCCGCATTGAAAGCGTTTCTTCGCGCATAGCCGAATGTATACCGTACGTCAAGCCGCAGGTGCATCGTTCACTTCGAAGCCGATATGCAGAAGACGCCTCATCGCCCGCCTCCAAAATGCGCAATCTGCATTCAGAAGCCACCTTTTTGACGCTATCAACTTCATGCAGACTGACAACTTTGTTGAGATCCTGATACCGGACTTGTTGTTTTGCCTTTTCATCGGCCGGAAGGCCGCCGGGCTCTATCGTCCGCGATGCGACGTCTTGAGCACGTCCACGAGTAGATCTTTTCGCTTTGCCCACGTGAGCTCGCGGATGGTACTGTTCCATGACGTGGACGTAGAGATCTTTGCTCACGTTCTCTGCCAGCCAGCGCATGATGTGCTTGCCTTCCTCCTCGTGCCCCGGCATTACAAGGTGCCTCAGGAGCACACCCTGGCGAGCGATTCCGTCGGGCGTGAAGCAGAGATCGCCGACCTGAGCGTGCATGGCCTTGATGGACTCCTTTGCGACTTCAGCGTAGTCGTCCGCTTTGAGGAGTCGTTTGGAGGTAGACGGCTCCCAGACCTTGAAGTCGGCGAGGTAGATGTCCACGAGACCTTCCATCAGCTCGATTGACTCAAGGGAGTCAAAGGAGGAGGTGTTGTATATGATAGGCAGCTTCAATCCCAGCTCTTTTGCGTGGAGTATGCTGAGAGCGACTTGCGGTACGACATGTTCTGGAGTGACTAGGTTGATATTGTGCACATTGCCCACCTCTTGCAGTTTGATGTACCATTCGCCTAGCTGCTCTGGGGTGATGGAGAAGCCATTGCTTTGATGAGCGATGTCGTGATTCTGGCAAAACCTAGAGCCACAGATCAGTTTCTGGTAGTGTATTACACTTCACACGTTCTTCCTATCCTACACGCATCTCAGATTACACCCGGAGAAGAAGACCGAGCCACTGCCATGCGTGCCCTGTATGCTCGGCTCTTCTCCAAAGTGAGGCGCTATCGTGTTGACGATGACGTCCGCTCCTACCAAGCAGGTCCCTCGCCGCTCGTATCGATTTACAGAACATCTTCTCGGACATAGATTGCAGTTCCGCAGATGGGCGTATGCCGCAGCTCTCTTCTTTGCAGCTTGGACGGAAGTCAAAAGCTGATATCGTGGAATATGTGTATCGAGAAGCCAGGGCGGATGCAAGTATGACCTCGAGCGAGTCTGAGCAAAGGTGCCTAGCTTGCTGCCCGCGACAGGACTGCGCAGCAAGGTTCGTTGTAGCATGGCAGATATTGCGCTGAACTGTTGATGTTATTGCTCCAGAATCAAATCAAAACATCATTGAGCTGCAGCTTCCAGGCACTGCCCACGTGACCTTTTCAATCGTGGCGAATCAATTGTCGCCGATTACGCTGCTTGCTAATCAATGTTGATTCAACATCTCAGACGACTTCGATTCTTCCCTTCCTTCTGATATCACAACCATATTCTCATCCACAGACTGAGACTTTGAGAGTGAAGAATGGCACCGTCACTCGAGGAGCCAATCCAGGCCGTGGACGATGCTCTGAACGCCAACTTGAAGAAGGCGCCCTCTTTAGTGGCGCCGGAACCCGAACATTGCCCTGGACCCGAATCAGAGACCGCTGGCAAAGGCGACGCATGCGCAGGATGTCCGAACCAGGCAATATGTGCATCTGCGCCTAAAGGTCCCGATCCAGATATTCCAATCATCACAGAGCGTCTAGCTGGTGTCAAGCACAAGATTCTTGTTCTAAGTGGCAAAGGCGGTGTAGGCAAGAGCACTTTTACGACCATGCTCGCCCACGCTTTTGCCAGCAATCCCGATAACATGGTTGGGATCATGGACACTGATATTTGTGGTCCGAGCATACCGAAGATGATGGGCGTAGAGGCCGAGACGATTCATGTTTCCAGCACGGGATGGGAGCCCGTATGGGTCAGCGACAATCTCGGTGTGATGAGTGTTCAGTTCATGCTACCAAACCGAGATGATGCTGTAATCTGGCGAGGACCGAAGAAGAATGGCCTCATCAAACAGTTCCTCAAAGACGTGGAGTGGGGAGAGATGGATTACTTGGTCGTCGATACTCCACCAGGAACCTCGGACGAGCATCTCAGCGTCAACAGCTATCTCAAGGAATCCGGCGTTGATGGTGCAGTGATCGTGACTACACCACAAGAGGTCAGTCTGCTAGACGTACGTAAGGAAATCGACTTCTGCCGCAAAGCTGGCATTCGTGTCCTTGGACTGGTAGAGAATATGAGCGGATTCGTGTGTCCCAAATGCACACATCAATCTGAAATCTTTCGTGCCACCACTGGTGGTGGCCGAAGATTGGCAAAGGATACCGGAATACCATTCCTCGGTGCCGTTCCACTGGACCCAAGGATTGGCATGAGCTGCGATTATGGTGAGAGCTTCTTTGACAACTATGGTGACTCGCCAGCTTGCAAAGCTCTCAAAGATGTTGTGCGTAATGTGGGCGAACAAATCGGAATTGATCCGAATGAAATTCTGGCAGATGATTGAGATGCGTACGACCGGGCCCATAACCGTTTAAGATGGGTCAATGTCCACAAATCATTTGAGGATGGACTCACCACATCATGGAAAGGCAAACTTCAAAGAGCCTCCACACTCAAATCCTGGCTCCCACGGCTAGCTATGTGAATCTGTATGAACTTGGAGTACGCTACGAAGATCCAGTCGATTGGTCCTGGAGGCTTCTACACCAGCCACACGATTCGGATTGGTGCCGAGGAAGCAAAGACTTTCGTACGAAACCGTGTTGGAGACCTTGCAATCGGCAGGCATGTGTGAGCCTGACATCGCAAGTGGCGATACGATGCGGAGCTCTCGGCTCGCGTGGCCTGCGATGAGCATGTCTTGGTGCTTACCAGTTGAGGAACGGAAGATCGAATTCATGCAGAGATTGCATGTGTTACTAGGGTACCGAAGCCTTTCATATGGGTGGTTCGTCGGTGACGGACTTTTTGATTAGCCTTCGAGCTTTCATTGAACTGTGCCCAGAAAATGGACGATACAAGAGAGATGTGGGGGCGAAGACGGCCTTTTGCACAATGCAGCATAGAGGCGCAGGGACGATGACTGTGGGAACCGTCTGATTTGTGCTCGCACAGAGCATGTTTTACTAAGCATCAATGTTGCCGTACACCGGCAATACTACATAACCAACGGCCGAAGTATCCTTCGCTTGCCTAAGCACCAAACAGAGGGCGCATCATTGCCATCGCAGAAGCAAACAATAGCTGAGATCCGAGAGCGCACCTGCACGACGTTTCCAATCAGCACTCGCCAAGACAAGCTCAGAATCATCGTAAAATCATCCAAATGCCTGCCTACTCCTGATGTCGCACCCTGGCGGGCTCCTCTCCCAAATCTCAATCAACGTCTGGTCAAGACTCGAGCTCAGAGACTTTTGCGCATGCAGTCGCTTTCCTTCTCTCGGCTGGATCCGGCCGATGGCAATCTTCGATATTCGACTTTGTGCTCATGAATTGTCGGATGTCGCTGGCGTTACCTCCTGCTTCAACTTCAAGAAGTCCTGGTACGACTTGAGCATCTGAGGTGACAGACTCGGAGGCATACCTGGCTCAGCTATCCCTTGCAACATCTTGCTTGTGAACATGACCCTCTTCGGCACATGAAGCGGCGAGCTTCCATTCTTCGGAACCTCGACATCCCAGTACTCATCCGTGAGTACAGCCTCCACGAAGGCCATATCGACAAGATACTCACTGAACCCAAGAGGCTTCAGGACGGATCTGCTTCCTAGCCGATGGCCACCGTTTCTGTAAGAATTGTAGACGGTGCTTGAAGGCCAGTCCGCTAGCAACAGGGATGTTCCGTCCGAGCCTATCATCATGGCAGTAGCTGTTGGCTCCTTGGTGATCATCGTAGGTATCCCGCCGAGCACCGCGGCCACGACAGCAAAGCCGCATTCGGCCAATGGGCAATCTCCGCAAAAAGTCTCACAGGCACCGCTGCTACGAGGGCGGTTATGCGCATTTTCAACAGCATGAAACAGTTCGTGGAGGATCGTGGTTCCAAGAATAATCTCATGAATCTGTAGATCCCACTCCACATCTGTCGCACGTCGGCCTTGTCTCCGCCGCTTATACAGGTCAATGATCTTCTGGAAGATCGAGCCTTTGAGCGCAATGATGCTTGATCGAGGGATGTTCGCAGCGTCGAACTTCTGTTCCCAGACTCCATGTGGGGTGAATGCACAACCGTTGATCTCATCAGGCAGCGTCGTGGAGAGGATAATACGCGTGAGGTCTTTGGTTTCCATCAGGATCTGAGCAGCTCGGTCCCTCATCTCCTGATTGACAGTTTCCTGGCCTGGCTTCGGATACCGACCGATATTTGGCTTCAGCGGCTGGCCCTGAGAGTCCTTCAAGCCTGCTAATTTTTCGAAATTTGTCTTGATACCAGCTCCCCAAGGCTCAGTGTCGCGTCGAAGCTCACCATCCACCATCAAAATGAGGTGTTTGACGACGGGATCCGAGCCAATGAGACGTGAGGCAAAGCGAAGAGTTGGTTCAAGATAATGATACCATCTCCCGTCTTCGGCGAGAAACTGCTCGCGGTGCAAAATCGGATGTATCGCATTGGTAAGGCCCGTGGTGATCAGAGCAACTCCAGACGGGGAGAGAGCCATCTTGACAAGAGGTGCTTGTTCAGTCTGCTGGTAGACGGCTTTGAGAAATCCCTGAAGCCGCTCATGCTCGCCCTGATCACATGTGGAGGTACTTTTCGCGGTTTGATCTGTTGGTGCCGCTTTTTCCAGCTTCGAGGAGCCTAGCATGGCGCTCGTTGGAGTAGTTGCATGTCTTGTACTCACGGATTCGCGCGCGCCAACCTCTGGAGCGGCAGGAGAGGTCGCAAAAGCCCTATCAAGTGCTGCGCGCTGGAGTCGGAGCTCTTGAGCCTTTCCAGGCTTCTGGTACCATTTCTGCTTGGGCATAGATACTCGAATACTGATGTTCTCGGAGCATCGGCTTCAATGCGAACTCGAGTGTCGGCTTCCCTGTGATTGTCGTCGCTTCTGCGGAGGTTGACTCGGATAGCTCTGAACACGCCACGGATGTTCGTGATGGCCAAGTAAGGTTAGGTCCGTATATGGAATTTCAAAAGTGGATGTTGCTGAGTTGATTAAGTGTCAAAAATTTGTATTGTTGATACCAAGTTCGAGTAGAAAACGCACGGACTTATCTTCACATGTGCGTAGTTTTGAAATTACTCGACGACTTTTTCCGCACAATAACAGTGCAGACTACTAGGCGTTCCACGCAGTACGAGGGTCTTGCTGGATTTTTGATGCAGGCAAAGCACACGCTCAGACGAGTCCTCTGCTTAATCGAGGGACTTGCTTGAGGGACTTGTAACTTGCAACTATTCGAGCTCAACTATGATGGGTTGTTCATCAGGTCAGAGAGTACAGCAGTCTGATCAATTCCTCTCAATTGCTGTGTCGTAGTCATCGTGAGCGCAAGTTATCCTCAGGGGCATCAGAGGACGTCTATGCGATACCCGTACTTGCTCGACCGCGACCAGCGCGATATGGGCCTAAAGCATCAGTCGCTCGTCTGGCGATCACCAATCACGGTCAACGATGTCAACGGTCGATCTTGAATAGTCATCCATCGAGACTCGTGATAGCAGGGCTGTCAATGTAATGATGTCTGAGGGAGCTCCTCGATACATTTGCCTCTTACCGCCATCTGACGCCTGACTCTGCTGGTCCAAGAACTTCTCGCGGCTCTGAAGCTAGTTGCTGCATTGAGAGTGTACGTTGAAGAATCCTGGACCCTTGTGCAGAGGGTTTCTCGTCACTGAAGAATTCTCATGTCGACAGTTAGCAAGAAATAGCACTGGTGATAAAGTCTGAAGATCGTTTCATGATTGCTAGTCTACGGACAATGTACGTTTCATGACATCGTAAAGTGCTAATCTACAAAAATGCACATTCCACAAGCCGATTGAGCCTGCGAACGATAAGATGAAATGCTCTCAAAGCGAACAATCAAGACCATATCCAAACATCAGCCGAGCTATGCCTTATAGGTATAGTTGCTTTCCAGGAACTTGTTCGGTATGTAGATTGGCATGGAATCCTCCCATAAAGTGTCCACAAGCACTCGCTTATCGGAACCATCCCTGTTCATCACGGCGATTTGACCGTATGGCTGGAAGGTGAAGTCCTGGAGGTAACTCTCATCCTTGAAACCATACATACCGGTGCTCCACAAAACACGGTTGTCATGGGTCCAAACGGCGTGAGCGTCATTAGACAGACTATCAGTGATTCTGGTCAAGTCCGAGCCATCAGGTCGGATGACGTAGATATCGAAGCGGTCTGCGTACCACCGAGACCCGTAGGACGCCGTCCAGTTGTTGTTGCGAGTGAAGACGATTTGTTCTCCATCAGGTGACCAGCCAGGCGTGTTGTCCCAGCCCCATGTCAGGTTTGTCGTCACTCCAGTGGTGAAGTTGAAGACGCGGAGGCCAAGCGGGTTGCCAGTGCCCAACTCCCAAAGCCGGTAAACATACGCACTCCCGTCTGGAGACCATGAGGGGAATCCTGCATTCATGGTGCCGTCATCCAGAGTGAGGTTGTACTGCCAGCTGCCGTTACGGGCTGCTTGCCAGATAGTCGCCGGAGAGGACACTCGGTCGGTGAACCAGCCACCAAAACCAACAAGAAGCTGCGTGCCATCAGGGTTCCATGCTGGCTGGAAGGCACCGTATTGTCCTTCTGCGAGAGATGCAACCTCAGTAGAGTTGTCTTCGGAGAAGATAGAGTAAGAGTCCAGTGAAGTCACGACGTCTCCGTAGAAGAGATCGGAAGTGACCATCGAGCCGTTGGCGTATCCTTCAACTTTTTGGGTGGTGGCAAGACGGTTGACGACCTCGTTGTGCTGAGGAAAGACGTCCATGTAGCGGTATTCCCACTCCTCGTCAAAGCTCCACAGCGGAAGCTCAGCGGGGAACTGCGTCCAGTCGCCGATTTCATACACGAGCTTAGATCCGTCAGGCGACCATGACGGGGTTCGAATGTTTGTGAGATTGAACTGCTTGCGCGTAGCGTCGGGCTCGGTGTAGTTGATGCCTTCATTGGTGCCGGCCTTGATCACATAGCCAATGTTGGTGGAGTTGCCGATGGAGTTTGGGCTCACACGCAACACGCCATAAGAGTGATCCACGAGATCAGTACCAGTGGCAACGTCGACGCTGTAGATAGAGGAGTTCACGGCCGCCTGCTGTTCCGTGACACCGTGAGCACCGTATGTGCCTTCGGTGGTGATGTTGGTGTATATCAAACGCAACCCATCGGCAGACCATTTCGGGGTAGCGAGCGAATAAGTGAGCTGGCGATTGGGGATAACTTCGCGGAAGTCGCTGCCATTCGGACGAATGATGTACAAGCCCAAGCTCTGTGTGTGCTCCCAACCAGTGCCGTCAGAGTGACCTGTCCAGTCTGTGTTACGATCAGAGCTGAAAGCAATCCACTCGCCGTCGGGAGACCAGGAGGGTCGGTAGTGACCCGAAGGCCAGACATTGTTGCTCGTAGTGGTGTTGGTGTTTGTAAGATTGTAGGTCACGCCCGTCTCCAGGTTCTTGTACCAGATGTTGGTCGTGTAATTACCGTAAGTGGAAACATATGCCAGCCCGGTACCGTCTGGGGACATGTCTCCGCAGTCCTCCATCGAATCAGTCGCAACCAAAGTCTCTAGGCCAGTGCCGTTGGTCCTGACTCTATAAAGGTCTGACTGGCCCCAACCACGACGCTCACTGGTAAACACAATCCACTGGCCATCTGGCGACCAAGACGGGTGGTAGTTCATGGCACCTGTTTCGTTCCCCAGGAGGAGAGAGGCACCAGTACCGTCTGCATTTGAAGTCCAGAGTTGCGAGCCATATGGTCCGATTCGGTTCACTGGTAGGCTGTTAGTGCGTTGATCTCTAGGAGAGCAGCAGATGAGCAGACGTACTGTAGAAGATTCCTTGCCTTCCTTCAACGGGGCCATTCGTGATGTTGCATGTGTTGAATTGGCTGCGAGTAGTGACCTTTACGGCCGAATGTTCTGCATAGGGGCACGACGCAGCAGCAACTGGGCTTGCCAGTACAGCCGCGAGTGCGGTGGCTATGGAGAGATGCATATTGACTGCTGAGACCAACAGGGGAGGAATAGACAAGCAAGGAAAAGGTTCAGACAGCGATGTCCAGGCTTCATATCTTATTCTTCGCTCCCCGAGCGCCAGCAAGGGTCGGTTGCGTTCACGATCTGCCCTATGATGATCGCCGGCGAAACGATGGCATGATGCCCATGGCCAAGACTGAACGTCGACGGTCGATCTTGCGTCGCGACGTCCAAATGTGGCGGAGCGGACGGTAACCAGTGCATCATGCCTGTCTAATTAGACTAGTTTCTTTTGCGTAGAGTAGCAACGCGTACGTGCCAAGGTAGATCTCGCAGAAATTTTGAAATTTTGATAGAGGGTGACGAGTTGCGTGTGTTGTAGTATGGCTGAGTCCGTCGAATAGCGGCCGAATAGCGAATCTCGGGCCCCTCGGGCACTTCCAGCTGCTCGTACGAGCTCCTCGGGCCACTTTTGAACGACTTTGATAGGAAATCTGCGGGCTTAGTCATTTGATCGTCACAGTTCACTTCCGCAGTTGTTCCTCTGCATCTCTCCCGGTCAATCATCTCCCTCACATCACTTGTCTCATAGTCGTCAACCTTCCGAACACCTGAAGCCCTGTGCTCACGACGGCGAACAGCGGATGTACCCTTTGCTACTTGACGCTACGCCGAGCGGCAACCGACGGGGGGATCTGAGAACTCTTTTTGAGATTCAAATCACTCATCCTCGGCTACAACGAGGATTTGCATCTTCAGGCTCGTTTTGGGATCTGGAGTGTCTCCGCATTTCATCAATCTGATAAGTCCAATAGGGAAGATTGCATTCTGGAAAGATCGATACCATACAGGCAGAATCTGAGCAATGCCAGAGTTGTCTACCAGGGGAGCTTCCAAGCTAGATCTATCTACCTTCTGCCTGATCGTGTCTTACTTACTTGCAGTCGCTGCGACCAGGAAAGAATTGCCCATCACTGTTCTGACACCCGCACTTGCCATCGTCCGGGCTCCTGATGCATCCAGTCCCAACTCCGCCACTCTCTCCTTGACCGCTCCAGAAGAAAGTCCAGGCATCAGCATTCGCTGTCATATGTCTGCTCACTGGTGGTGTGCACGTGTAGGCGGAGCATGATCCGTAGGGAGCACCAGGAACCTTATCGTACTTGTGATTTGTGACGAACACTGCGAAGGTTTGAGCCGCGTGAGTGCGAGTGTTATGCGAGCATTCAGCGGCTTGGATGTCCGTGGAGACCTTTGCTGGATTGCTATTGGAGAATTGTCAGGCAGGAGCATGCGCATCAAAGTAGTTGGTACTTACCATGCAGGATATTTCGGCATTTTGCCTTTGGTGTTGGAGGAGCAGGGCTGCAGGGTCGCATTGACAGAAGCCAGCGCGAGAGCCAGGGTGACGAATGCTGGGAATTGCATGATTGTTGTACAAGACTGCTTCGTCGGTGAGTTCTTGGTACAATGAAGAACTTTGAAAAGTACCTACTACACCTTATAGATGCACTGACTTCACATCTGGATTGCCCTGGCAGCTCCAGATAGGATGTCTAGTGGATGATTATAGGTCAAGTTTGAGTTTCAGAAATGATTCACTCGTGTTGCGGACCAGTCACAGGAAAGTAATTGAAACCTTGCTTGACGGCACCTTGCGAGATATGTAGGTGCTCAACTTTTCCTCAGGCTTCGAACTTCTGTACACTCTCATAGAATGTTCGGTATGGTTTGCTTCTACATTTGCTCGATCACGGTAACCAAGTCACAGGCTCAGGTCTCGGCGCAAAGCCTTCAGAAAATTCCACCGACATTGACCTCCCAGCACGATGGGAGCAAGGTCGACTTGTAACATATGCAATACTTCTGCTGTGATTGTCCATTGGCGTAATTAGACCCACTACACTGTGGCAGGATTCATTTGATGCTCTCAGGGTCTGCTCTTTTTCAGTCATCATTCGCCACCAGCGCTTTTCGTCAATGATTCTAAAAACTGCAGAGTGCAGCGTCAAAGCCAGATGAACCGGACATTCGTCTGCCAGGCAATGGTCTGTTCGACTAACGGACTTCAAAGCCATATTCGATTCCATTTGACTGGCTCGAATTACTCAAAAAGGGGTAAATCCAATCACCTCTTTTCAATCATCTACTCGACCTAGTCGGCAAAAACGAAAACATACAATGTTCGGAATCTCAGTCGTTACTGATCTTGATACAGGGATTGCCGAGCTATGTGCTTGCAGTACGAATCGCATTTCACAACAGCAGAACACCTTAAGCGCGTCCGATCAATCGAGAAGCATTATGGATGTGACATAAGGTTCACTGCAGCTCTTGGGCTCAGCTCACATAGAGCATCTTCACAATAAGACGCCATTCTCGCCATGCAGCATTGTTTAAGATGGATTTTGAATGTGTCGTGGATGGATCGCCAAGCCAAGCCGAGGGAACTTCAGCTGAACGCCGAAGTGAATTTGCACCAAAAAAGGATTCTAGCACTCCTGACGATTAACATAGCGCCCAAGCAACATGAATCAACAACGCCACAGCCTGAACAACGTGATGGCGTGATTCCCCGGTAGTTCCTACCCCAGAACTAAATCGTCGATCTTATACGACTATGGTTAGTGGGAGCAAACCTAGAAGCATACCCCTCAAAATCGGATCTCGTCTACTCCAAGGCTCGCCTCCATGTACATCGCAGTAGTAGCGACTCTCTACATCACGACAGGTCCAGAGCATTGGCGAGAGGCAAGCCACCATGGAGCAAATTCCATACTCCGACGCCAAATTGCGTCGCATCCTCTCGACGGTACGCACAATCGCCGTCGTTGGTGCCTCCAGCAACTGGAACCGTCCTAGCTACTTTGTCATGAAGTATCTACAACGAAAAGGCTACCGAGTGATACCAGTCAACCCCGGAAGTGCTGGGAAACAATTGCTCGGCGAAAAAGTGTACGCGAACTTGCGTGAGATCCCCGACAAGGTCGATATGGCCAACGTGTTTCGGGCGTCGCACACAGTCGGTCCCATCATGGACGATGCTATTGCCGTTGGTATCGATGTGGTTTGGATGCAGCTTAGTGTTCGCAATGACGAGGCGGCTGCAAAAGGCGAGGTATGCAATGCATTCATAATGAACTTGTTATCCAATGTACGATGTTGACAACGCTATCAAGGCTGCAGGCATTGAAGTGGTTATGAACCGCTGCCCGAAGATCGAATTCGGCCGTCTGGGAGGTGAACTTTCGTGGAGCGGCGTCAACTCCGGCATCATTCGCAACAAACCTGCGCAGGCACCATCTGATGGCAAGCTGCGCGAGCTACCAGCGACCAATATCGAATATGGCTTCGAGACACGCGCGGTTCACGCAGGCGCCGCACCGGACCCGACTACCGGTGCTCGTGGCACCCCAATCTACCAGACCACGGCGTACGTCTTTGACGATGTAGATCACGCTGCGTCGCTGTTCAACCTGCACAATTTTGGCTACATTTACAGCCGACTGACCAACCCGACTGTTTCGGTACTCGAGGAACGGGTGGCCAGTTTGGAAGGTGGTCGCGCCGCTGTCGCCGCAGCCTCTGGCCATGCAGCACAGTTCCTCGTGTTCGCCACCATGATGGAGCCTGGCGATGAGTTTGTAGCCTCGAACAAGCTCTACGGAGGCTCTCTCACCCAGTTTGGTCTTTCGTTCAAGAAGCTGGGTTGGCACTGCCACTTCGTCGATCCAACCGACCCGGAGAATTTCCGTCGCGCCCTCACGCCCAAATGTAAAGCTATCTTCATTGAGAGTCTGGCCAATCCCGGCGGCTCAGTTAGTGATATCGCCGCCATTGCTGAGGTCGCCCACTCCGCTGGGCTGCCTCTGATCGTCGACAACACGCTCGCCACCCCTTACCTGTGCCGGCCATTCGAATGGGGCGCCGATATCGTGGTCCATTCCACCACCAAATTTCTTGGCGGCCACGGCAACGCAATGGGCGGTATTGTCGTTGAGTCGGGCAAATTCGATTGGACTCAGGGGGGCAAATTTCCATCCATGACCGAACCTGAACCTGCGTACCACGGTCTACGCTTTTACGAGAACTTTGGCGATTTCGCCTTTACCACAAAGGCCCGAGCGGTCGCGCTGCGCGATTATGGTCCAACAATGGCGCCGATGAATGCCTTCCTCACCATCACAGGCATCGAAACGTTGCACCTTCGCATGGAGCGGCACTGTAGCAATGCAAAGGCTGTCGCAGAATATCTCGCTGGGGATTCCCGCGTCGCCTGGGTCTCCTATCCCGGCCTGGAGACTAGCCCTTACCGAACGCTAGCCAGCAAATACCTTCCCAGAGGCTCAGGAGCTGTCTTCACCTTTGGCGTAAAGGGTGGCTGGGAAACAGGCTGCAAGTTAGTTGAGAGCGTCAATTTGTTCTCCCATCTCGCCAACGTCGGCGACACCCGCAGCCTAATCTTGCACCCAGCATCGACTACTCATCGGCAACTCAGCGACGAGCAGCGCGAAGCCGCGGGTGCCGGGTCTGATGTGGTTCGTCTTTCAATCGGCCTGGAAACCGCGGCCGACCTGATTGCGGATTTGGACAGAGCATTGGGAGATGGGAAGCTAGAAAAGGCTCACGCCACACCTGCGAACACAAGGCCTGTGGCAGATAAGTCCGATCAACTTCCTGCATCCGAGACACCGGAAGTAGGACATACCGAAGTTTGACGGCAAGAATTTCAATAATATCGATTGAGGTACGGAGGGATACAGAGCGATTGAGCCTCAGGCTGCAAGTGAGCCTCAGCATAGGCCAGTCTCGTCATTGCCCGGGCTTGTTGGTATAATGGCAGCACGGGTCTCGCAGTAAAAACTGTCCTGCAATAGATGCAAGAGATAATCTGGACAGGTAGAACAGGATGACGAATGCGAAGTGTAAACTACGAACACGGAATAGAATGGAGGAAGGCAAAAAATGGTCAGCGTCTTGGCATTGATTACGCAGCTGACACTCGGCTTTGGCTGTGACTAACGCTAACGATCATTGGTACTGCCAAGGTGGTACTTTATACACCACGAGTACGGAGTAGCCAAGCATATTATCGTCTCTCATGACGCGACACGACGCGTCTTTCCATCAAACATCATAGATCTCCACATTGGAAGCAGCAGAACACGTCTCAAACGGTCGAGGAGTGAAGGGCAAGAACTACAGCGCGCCATGTCCAAACGACCAGCTGACGGCATTGGGCCCGCGAGCACCACGCAGAAACGGCTTAAACGCCGAGAGCACAAGGTAACATTACCTACTCGCAATAGCATCAAGTGCTTGCCGCTGGAGCTCCGGAAAGAAATTTATCGCTGTCTGCTCGACGACCTGACCCAGGAACCAGCTCATCCTCACAGCGAGTGGCCGGATTTTTCAAGATTCCAGGACTATCTTTCTCTCCTCTTGACAGACCGTACGACTAGCGCAGAAGTCGAGGAAGTCTTCGAGAAGGAGGGATATTCCAGCAACGTCGTCTTCTACGCTGACAATACCTGCGAAATATACGACTTCGCCAGAGAGTTGGCGGATCACCCGTTTTTCCTTAGCATACACTTCAGGCTCCGGTCCAGATGCGATCAGGATTTCAATGTGGGTGACGATATGGTGAGGAATGAAAACGAAATGTTCATCGAAAATCAGCCGGGTTTTCAAGAAGACTGGATTGATCATCCAGGCTTTTACCGCACTACTCCCTATTACTCGCCAAAGTGGAGAGCATCCAACCATGGGTTCAAGAAGATATTCAGCGGGCATTCCACATGCAGTTCAGCGAAATGTGATTCGTATACCGAGCTTCTGTATCCAGCGTTGGCGGACTCCATACGTCTCAAGGCATACGTGTGGAAGAAACGAAAAGATGATTGTAAAGCACCGTGCGCTCGAAAAGTGAAAGTCATGGGCATCATGGAGCTTTCCGGCTTCATCGCGGATATCTGTTTCCGTTCTTATCTGATTGAGCGAGCAAGGCATAGGCTTGTCCGATTCTTGATCGAATCTGGAACACCTGCGATACTGGAGAAGTATAGTTACAAGTATCCAGTAACCGAAGCAGAGTTCACCAAGATGAAGAACGGTTGGGTTCGCTATTGGTTCCAAGATCAGGATGACGAGGACATCAAGAACAGAGAGTATCTCGAAGAGGATAGCAACTGGCCTGGTCTCAACAATGCCTCTGACAATGGGTCGGACACCGATGAAAATGGATACGAGGAACTTTGACAGCGCGTTCATCCTTGCATCGGAAGCTTCGCAGGATGAAGACGAAGTCGAATAGATTGATGGCAGAGTCAAAGAGAAAGGACATAGCAATCTTTGGCTGCTCGACCACTCGAGTCGCATTCGATCGTGAGCGTGGAATGCCCATACGACGATTCTGATGGTCGGGAAAGCGATGCCACTTTGGCTGACTTTGGGAGTCGTAGCAGCAGGACAAGTAAATGTTCTGCACCGCCCTACACAAAAACGTGTGTGTCGTGGCGGAGTGATCTGATGTACCTGAATATCTTACCTCTTCGGGAAACATGGCTCTCTCCTCTAGGCTGAGCTAGCCGAAGCTCTTGGCGCCGGCCCGATGATTACCTATTGGAACGACACCTCGCTGGCACCAGACTCGGCCGAGGGAACTCATCAGTGGCGAGAAGCAATAATTAAGACAACAATGTGGCTATTCACACCCCGAATATTGCCACGAGGCCGCCGCAGCCAGCAAGACTCCGCTATATAGCACAGCCTCTGGCTACTGCTGCATGCCGACGCCACTGACTGATTACACAATGATTCGACTGACGACGATTGGCCAGAATCTGGAAAGAGCCCTCTTCTTGTGAACAAGCGGACCGGTCCTCTGTGTGCTGGCGCGCTTCTACGCCGGTTTGCCCTACATCGCGGTTGTGAATGCCGAAATGTGAAAGCATGAACTCCGATGAAAGACTTGGCAAGATTGTCATTTAGTGGCTCTCATTCGTCCAGCGGTCGATGAAGCTCCGCGGACAAGCACATAAGGAGTGCCATTGGGAAACTCTGCCCTGGTTTACTGGGCTACCGCCGACTACAAAGTAGTAGCCTGTGGATCATTATTTGCAACGCGGGTAATGCTTGTCCTGAAGAAACCCTTTGTCCCATTTGCATACCTCTCCTTCGATTGTGGTCAAGAACGGGGAGTCTAACAGAACATCATGGCCCTGAATCTGTCGCTGCCGCTGCCGCGTCTCTTATTGGCGGCTGCTGCCCTCTTGGTTTTCTTCATTACCATAACATTGACATTTGTGGGCAGAAGCTTGTAAAGCGAAACAGGTGTATTCAGACTGACCTAACAGCAGAACGACTCTCTAAGGCAACATGTCTTACCCTCTCGAACACAGACCGATAAAGCGCAATTACCATTGCAAACGAATCGAGAAGCGAAACTCCATATTTTAATGCCTGCGTCCAGGGGAGCGGTTGACATGTGCAAGACACTCTTGACGGGTGCCATTCAGGGATATCCTGCACCTACATTGATCGCATGGAACCAGACTTTCGAACAAGGCAGGTCTTGTTCTGCTTGATCACTGTATGGTCAGTCTCTCTGACAGTTCCTACAGACAACACCCTCGGCGGCGGCAGTCACATTGCAAAGATATTCGGCGTTCTTGAATACTTGGACGGCATGGCCCCGTCTACGGACGATGAGTTGATCATGATGATGGATGCTTATGGTACAGATTTCCGCTGACCGCCAAATTTTCGGCCATGCTGACTGCTGGGTTCGCTAGACATATGGTTACAACTGCCTCCAGAGGTACTCATCAACCGATACCACTCCATCAACGAGAAAGCAAACAAGCGCCTTGCTTCGAAACTTGGCAAAGCGTACGAAAAGGAAGAGATTCGCCAAACGATCGTCTTCGCAGCTGGAAAGCGTTGCGCTCCCAACAAGTTACATACAATCGCTTGCTATCCCATCCCGGATTCACCTCTCCCGAATGATATCTATGGGTCGAACACAGATACAGTCATGGGTAGAAACAAGTACACTAGCCTGAAGCAGAGATACTTGAACTCGGGGTATGCAACCACTCCTCTCAACCTCTCCAGTAGAGCATTTTGTTGACTCATCTGCCATAAACAGATACATCATCGGCCCACGCAAAGACCTTCGCAAATTATTTCGCCGAGCTGCAGAGAAAGTCGAATCGACGCCCGAGCACGATCCCTGGGACAACGGTAGCCATGAAGCCGACAATCTCTATCGAGGAAGCGATCAGTCAATTTTCAGCACGATCTTCGGAGAGCAAGAGTATCAACGAGAAGTCATGCGCAGACGACACCTCTCCAAACAGGACAAACTTCTTGGGAAGGCAAAGCCAACACCGCATCAGATCGAAGGTACAATTATTGAGGATCCGCTCAAACCACCATATACACACGAGCCAGGCAAGGACAAAGCAGGAAAGCCGGATGAATTTGGAATTGGATTGGACTATTTCTCGGATCTTGGGTTTCAGACTGTGAATGCTGAGGAGGATGTGGAGTATCTTCTTTACAACACCAGCATCGAAGAACAAGTGCGAAATCGAAAACATCACTTCCACGGAATGTTTGACTGTCCGAATCGCATTCGAGAACTGGCGGGAGATGTTCTGAGCAGTCCGCCACCCTTGGCCCAGTTGACGGGCTCTGGACACTGGGCTCAGTTTCCTCTTGCTTCGAACTTGTGCACTGGGACTGTGCCGGTCATGATCCACCACAACGGAGACAAAGGTGCGAGGGCATATCAATGGCCTTCGACGTGGATGCAGCCACATGCTAGACAGCTGATGCGAGATCTTGTGTCGAAAAGAGTTCCAGCTGTGGGAGAGAAAGGAACGGGTGGAGCATTTCTACCCAGCGGAGAACATTTGGACTGGCCGACGTTATGTCCGAGCAACTATGAGTACGAGTTGTTTCGTGATGTAGAGCCGCCTGAGGAAGCGCCTCCGCCAGCGTAGCGTTCATATATCTCAGCAACTACTCACTCAAGAATCTGCTCTATCCTATAATGCCTGCGTCTCGACACCAAGGCATTTACCGTTGCGGTTTTGACACATGACTTTCCATACGATACTCGACTGTAGCGAGCGAGGCTATGGAATATACCTCTAATCATGCTTTCGCTTAGTCGCTGTCCGCAATCGTGGAACTCTGTAGAAGCGCAGACTCAGAGAGCTTGGAGCTCGGGAACGCTCTAGATGGC
Organism: Ramularia endophylla; assembly: GCA_002116395.1. Taxonomy (NCBI): domain Eukaryota; kingdom Fungi; phylum Ascomycota; class Dothideomycetes; order Mycosphaerellales; family Mycosphaerellaceae; genus Ramularia; species Ramularia endophylla. The sequence continues at coordinate 28,641 of MWSQ01002004.1, read as the reverse complement.
CTTGCATGCTGCTAGTAATTTAGCGAAATGTTTGTTTTGTTCGTCATCTGCTTATATTCACTGGCCAGCTGTGTTCCTCGTCCCCACGCATGTACCCCTTATATACCCAATACATTCAAGTAGGCCGCTCAGTGTTGAACTTCTGGTGGCCAAGGAGTTGGCTGGGATTAGCATGGCCAACATCCATCTAACAGCCTTTGCTAATGCCCATCTATACAATGCACTCCAACAGCTTGGACTCAGCAAAACTCAGTGGCCTGACATAGATCGTCTCCTTCAAGTCCAGAAAACGCGATCTTCGCAAACGACGTCCCTTAAAGCTGCAAGACATTCTTCACAGGCTGGAGTACAGATCTGGTTTCATCGGTTCAGTGAAAAAAAAACCCCATCAAAGCAGACTGAGTGAGATTCCAAACCAAGCGTTGTTTCAACCGCTCTGCGGAACACACTGGAGAAGGGCGAGTCTTTGTAGCGTGCCATGCTGCTTCTAGAGAAACACTCTGGCCGCGGAGCTTCTCAAGCGGAGACACGACAGACTCTACACCAGAGACAGATCCCGTTACAGCTGTTAAACCGTCTTGAAAATTTCCTGCCACAAGTTATTCGAGACATGGACGTCGACTATATCTTTCTGACGAGGGCTTGCAACGATCTCATGCTTGCCGTGAAACAGGACGTTGAGAGCGAAGCCAGCCTCGAGAGTCCGAAGCTCCAAAGTAGCAACCGTGTACGTGTAGAGAGTTGGGAGTACGTCTTCGTGCTCGTGTGCGTCTTCAGAAGTGCTGTTCAGGCAGAAGAGCTTCATAAAAAAGGCAAGGATAAGTCAGAGTTCTGTGGAGGACAACTTCTGCAACTGGTGCGGCGTCGATTTGAGGACTTCTTCGGGGCCATCATATCGCCAATCTTGCAGACTGTCTGAGGAGAGGACATGAATGTCGTTTTCTCTGGCATAGAAGGTTGGAGCAAAAAGAATTCGTTACAAAGGCATCGCCTCCAAAGCCTGCGCCCCTTTCCCATCCCCCTGCGGTAAAAGCATAAATCCCGAGAAAAACTTGTTCACCGCTTCCACATCTTCCATGGCTCCAACATACGAAACATACTGATCAGGCCTCAGAATCACCATACAACCCTCCTTCGAGATGCCGAATTTCTCGTAAATCTTCCCATGGCCTTCGTGGTAGGACTCCTCATCAACATAAATCTTCGTGTAATCCCAGCCCTCAACTTCGTCGTAATTCCTGAAGACCTCAGGAAAATCAAAGATCGTCGTGTCTTTCCGAGAAGCTGTATGGACCGCAAGAATCTCGAAGACGGTATCGTATCTTGCACCAGGTGGAGTGAAGCGACGATAGAAGGAAGATTTGTCGTTGATTGCTTGCCCAACACTTTCCAGCTTCTTCTTCTGTTCCGGTTGTGAGATGTCCCCGGTGAAAACAACCACTCTCCATCGACCATTACTAGGGAGCAGTTCCTGAAAATGCCAGGGTCTTGCGTCGGATTGGGCCAGAACCTTGGTGCTAGGGACACGTTTTCCGATATCCAGACCTGTAGCTAGCTCCTGATTGGACTTGACCTGGAACTGTTTTGAGACTGCCACGTCTGTTCCGTCGCCTTGGTCTGAAGTACTGCCATCTTTGGCTACGATAGAGCTGGCACCATAGTCGACGGCTTCATCGAGAAGGTTAGGAGGTGTAAATCTATCATTAGACCGATCGGGGACGGACACTCACAAATCCCACTCGCAAACAGGTTGCCTTTAACAAAAGCATTCTTGAACTCATCCATGCTGATTCCCTCCGCGTCCATGACATCCTTTGCAGGCCGTCCAGAGAACAGCCGAGAGAACTTGCGATCGAACTCGATCAAGTCTTGAGCAATACGTCTCCGTTCGGACTGGTAAGTTTTCAGAATCGATCTGTCACAGGTTCCTTTGACGACACTGGCGACTTTCCATCCAAGATTAAATGCTGAAGATCACAATGTCAGTCAAGCACCCCTCGGAGCTGAAATATTAGTGCTAGTGCTCACCATCCTGCATGCTCACGTTCCTATGATTCCAGAAATGTCAGCTCAAATTTATCCCCTGAACCTCTTGTACCATGCACTTACATCCCCTGCCCAGCCTTCGGACTATGCGTATGAACCGCATCCCCAGCCAAAAACACCCTCTCATGCGCCGAAAACGACTGTCCAACTCTCTGTCCAATCTGATAAGCAGTCCACTGCGAGAACTAGTCAGCGAAGCTCAATCTCTCCTTACGAGCTGCACGCACCCAGTCCAGTCTCCGATAAGTAATCTTATAAGGCGCCATAATCCTCTGCGCACTCTCCAATATCGTCTCCGGCGTAATTTTCGACCGATCAGCCTTGGCTCCTCCCTCTCCAATCTTCTCCGTAGTCGTAAGCTGAATATACAGCCTCACCAACTTATTCTCCCTTGGAATAACCATAACACTCCCACTGCTAGCCGAATGAATCGCACACCGCATTCGAATATCCGGAAAATCGGTAATCGGGACAATATCCAAGACTCCCCAAATATAATCCGTCGAATCACCCTCCAACTTAAACCCCAACTGATTCCTAACCCAAGAATGCGCCCCATCAGCTCCCAACATATACTTCGCAAACACGACCTCCTCCTGATTTGCCTTCTTATCAAGCTCCGAGACCTTCAACAGCTCCTGCGTATCATCAGCCGTAAGATTACTTCTAAACAACCCATCCTGCAAGCCCGTTCCATTCCTACTCGTAGAACTCTGCTGCGGAGTCGCCTCCTCCTCACTCAAATGTCTCAGCGTAACTTTGATAGGATACGCCTCTGGGTCTTCCACTGCCTTCTCATCGATACTCATCTCAGTAGGCATAACTCCTCTTTCCACATCATTGCCGCCACACTCCGCAATGGTATCGAGAAAAAACCGCTCAATGCGTCCCTGATGAAGCACAACCTGCTGAAACCTAGAAATCCCAGGAATCGTATCCGGAATCGTATCACTGAGCCTGATAACGCCCTGATCATCAGGATTCCAGAGTCGAATCTCAAGCATATGGTTCGATTCCTTCCAAGTCCTGTCCGCGAAACCCAAAGAGTCGAAGATTTCCAGTGTGCGGCATTGCAGACCTACTCATATCAGCACTGATCCTCTGATCGAATGTGTATAACATACCATCAGCCTGCCCGTTGAAAATCTTAGTCCCCCTCTTATCCACAATCCTCGCTTGGACACCACATTTCGCCAACCAAGTCGCCATCATAAGACCCGCGGGTCCCGCTCCGATGATGAGGACATCGGTTTTGCTTTCTTGCTTTTCTGCTGCCATGATCTCTGCTCTGCCTCAAAATGAATAATGATATGAAAGTTGAACAGATGAGGTCCAGAGAGAGGTCAAAGAAAGCACCGAATGATCTGCCCTATTTACCTGTGTGGGTCCTTCTCATCCACCCATCCGACACGCCCTGCACGTGCTCAGCCGAGCTTTGACAGAAATCCGTCTGTCACCGTGGACAGGTCATATGCAGGAACACTTGGAGGAGTGAGGAGTAAGCTCCAGCTCGAGCTCTCGATTGGTTCTCCCCTGAGCTCCTTCGGGCATTTCTCGGGGACGGCCAAGGAACCCGCCTGCACAGCGAGCGGGGTGCATGATAAACGGTTGATTAACAGTCCGGGATGTACAGAGCAGAGGACGTCGAGTATGCAGGTGTGTATAGTTCATCATACATACATACAGACAATGCATATCTACAGATGCTCATCAGTCATAAACCATTCCCGTCCGCCTGTCAGTCAGAGTACTCATCTCGCAAACAACCACCATTTTATAATGCCAGCATACCCTCGATACCTTTTCAGCAAAGCAACCTGGAACCCTTACTGAGGACCATCGTTGTTGCCCTCAGCACCGCTCCCGACAACAGTATTCTTGACTCCAGCGCTCAAGTCCACGTCACGTAACGAAGGTACGTGAGCGACCGTAGCGGAAGAACCAGGTTGCCAATGTCCAGAGTGCGAGCCCGAAGCTGGGCGAAGAGAGGACCGCGACTCGTCGTCCAAATGGTCACCCACGACTCCATTGTGTACCCCTGAATGTAGATCTATGCCAGACGAGTGGCTTCTAACCACTGGCTCTCCGACCACACGAGGGAAAGATGCACCCAAGCCGCTGTTCGTTCCGGAATGGCCGTCGATGTTCTTCTGAATAACAGTAGGAAGCATGGAAACCGGGTCAGTGCCGGTGGTCTGGTGTGTCTTCTCGCGGGCATAAGTAGCAGCGTTTGCGGCGGTGGTGCTAGCAGACGATGCACCTGCTGCTGGGGAGTCTGTGATGCCTTGACCGCTGCTGCCCTGTCCGCTGGCGAAGCCACGAGTACTGGTGGAGATGGCGTCTCCGTCGATTGACTGCTGGGCTGAGGTTGGCAGCACGGACACTGGGTCAGTGCCTGTGGTTTCGTAGGTCTTCTGCCGAGCATACGTGGCGGCACTAGCAGCAGCAGACCCAACAGCGGCTGCGCCACCTGCAACGGTATCTGAGATGCTTTGGCCGCTTCTGTTGGGCTGCTGGTTCTCTGAAGAGACGTTCAGGCTGCGAGACGTGCTTCCAGAGGTGACCTCACCATCGATAGCCTGCTGGGCTGACTCTGGCAGAACAGCGACTGGATCGGTGCCAGTAGCCTCGTGTGTCTTCTGGCGAGCATATGTAGCTGCACCGGCGATTGCGGCTCCAGCAGAAACCAAGCCACCTGATACAGCGTCTCCCAGGTTGACAGGGGTATTGTCGGACCCAGTTTGCTGAGGAACCTAGAATTACAAATGTTAGCAATTTCTCAGACGACAAGAGGTGGCTCGAGATCCAGCTCTCCGAGAGCATGGCGTCTCTTGAACGCGCCAAAGCCCTCCGCTTAGCGAAGTCGCTGAATTCATGAGTGAGATACTGACCTCACGCTTGAGTTCCCGCTCCATTTGCTGCTTCTCGCGGATGGCCTCTGCGTTCGCGGACGCTTCTGGGGACGCATCGGCCTTCTTTTGGCTGTCGGCAACCACTTGTGGTACGCCTCTATCTAAGCCTGCGGAGCTGCCGAGACCACTCGGGCTAGCATTCGTCTCGGGGATTTCGCGCACAAGCTCGCGTTCCAATTGCCTCTTGTCCTGCACAGCCTCGGAGTTCGATGCGGCCTCTGGCGAGACACCTGCTTGACGCTGGCTGTCCGAGACGACTTGCGGTACGCCTCGTGGCTCAAGAGGCACATGTCCTGCCATTTGACTTGTGGTGCCGTATGAGCCCCTGTTCTGGGGTTGCAGCTGGGCCTTGATGTGGTCGATTCCGTCTTGATGTACCTGGCCTTGTGTGGAGTCACCGCCGACCGAGTCAACAGTCCGGCTGGATCCCGACAAGTTGGGAAGCTGTTGGGAGATGCCTTCCGTACTTGGCAGAGTGTTCTTGACATCCTGTGTGCTTGGCAAGGTGTTGTACGCAGATTTGAGTCCCTGCTGAACAGCGGCCTTATCCTCTGCGTCATCTGTGGCGTCTTCAAAGGCTCCTGGTACATGGAAGTCGTCAACCTAAGAGGAAAGAGCAAGTGGTCAGCAATATCCAAGCGACAATCCCAAAAAGTGTGCTCTCCGACATGAAAGCGGCTTTCAAACGCTGGAAAGCCGTATGATGCCATTGTAAAAATCCGCTTCTGTAGAGGGTGCAACAAGCCCTTCATAATACTCACAGTACGAGCATTATCACTCTCCGGGTGGGAGGCAGCAGCGTTCTGTGCTACAGCGTCATTGACACCTACGGCAAGACTGCTCACGCCCGCAACCAAAGAGGCCGCCCCTGCCTTTACGGCATCAGCAGCGCCTTGTGCGGAAGGCAGTTGCTCGGTGAGGGATTGTGTCGATGTGGAATCTGCGACTGTGTCCAAACTGCTCTTGACCGAGGAACTGAGTGACTCGTTGTTGGTGGAAGTGGAAGAGAGACCAGCTGGGGTGGCATCGCTGACACCAGGGCGTGCTTCGTATGTGCCGGCGAGGCTGGCGTCTTGCTTGCTCTCTGGGAGAGACATGGTAGTTGAGTGGTGTGGGTGGTGCTCTGGTGTGGTCAATTCGGTATGTTTTTGTGAGAGTAAGGTGCGAGTGGACGAGATTCTGGAGTTTGTGGATTGGTACAGAAATGCAACACTTGACCGTTGGTTCGATGTTTCCCTCCTCGTCGTTCCTGCATAACTTACTGCGTCACTGCTAGGCTCGCGTGGTAGTGACGCGATGAACCCGTTGTGCATCATTTATTATGGGGACACAAACCGGCCTAGCTCTTACCTACACCATGGCTATGAGCTCTACGGTTTCCGCGTCTTTTATCCTGTCGGCACATCGCTTTTGAATGGTACGGCGTCTCGACGCATTGGAGTGGAATTCGACGTAGGACGAGCGCCAGCTGAACAGGTTTCTCAGCCGACCTAGAGAGACAGCCATCCTGAAAAGGAGGCGACGCATACAGCTTCATCCTAAAGATGTTTCGACCCCGATGCGTTGGTTAGAAGCTGTACAAGAGTGCAAGATGAAGAGCGTGGAGTAGTGGATGTCGTTACAGACAGCGAGTCGTGGACGTGGATATCTTGCTGAAGGTTTCCCAGTGCCAAGACCAGATTGGTGAACATCCTTGCCAGACCGGACTCCTCTCCTATCTTCATCACACCTCAGGCGTAAGAAGTGTGCAGCGTACATTCGCAACAGACGAGTGCTGCTCGAGAAGCTTGCGTTATCTTTTATGCTCTGGACAGTCGAGCAGTCGAGCAGACTGGTAAGAGCTCTTCGACGACAGTGAGATGGTTTTAGTCACGAAGGTGGCTCGAGCATCGATGGATGGTCGCACAGCATGAGGCTTGCTCTCGCGAGAGCAAGGGCCTCTCAGCCTCACGCGCTGCACCGCTCCATCCCAAGCTGTAGCCGCCGTAAGTTCGTCTGACATGCAACACTTGAGGTCAACGGCCTCGAATAGCAATCTCCGCGAGGATCGGCGGACAGGCAAGAGCTAGTAATGAGAGAATGGACGCAGAAGAGGTGAAAGAGGTTGGACCACGGATCACGGGAATTGAAATTGCCAACACTCGAAGCGGGCACTCTTTTCAGGACATTCGAGTAGCAGGGCACGCGCGAGTTCACAATGGCGATCGGATAGTTCATGGTAGGTGTGGAGCAAGAGAGGCATGGAGGCGTGCTGATCGGGAGGCTTCCAGGCAATTACTATGAGGCGGGCAGTGACCCAGCGACCCTGGCAGCTGCCATCGTACGGCAGATGGTGGATCAAGGGACGGTTGTGCAACTTGTGCAGACAGGTCAACAGTCAGCTACGTCGAGCCACGACTCACTAGATGACGGCTTGCCAGGAATGCACTGCAACCTATTGAGGTCCAAAAGGCGGCCTCGAGAGTATGGTCGAAAGGCAAAGCCATTCGTTATCACGCTACGCCCCTGGCTGGTCTCGAAGCTGTGGCTGATTTCTGTGAGCCGGTCACAAGCTGGTTGGGATGCAAACATTCGGACGTGGAATGTCGTGCCGTCGAATTCGCCCATTTTTAGACTGGCCAGGAAAGGAGACCTACGCGGCATACAAAGACTTGTTGATAGTGGACAGGCATCGCCGTTTGATGTCGACGAATATGGCGAGAACATTGCCCAGGTGAGCAACGGGAGATACGGCGTCATAATATTCACTGACTGGTTCAGATTGGTCTGTTGGCAAGGGTCCCGCACTGGCGTTCGCAGGCAGTGGCACGCTATTTCTTGGATTATACGCAGTTTGATCCCAATGTCGTCTTGACATATGGAACAGAAAACTTCAAAATGCAATATGAATGGCTCGAAATACTTATTAACCAGTACGGCGCTGATGTCAGTGACTTGGGGGATCCCGATACTGCCACTCCGGAGTGGTGGCGGAACATAAGAGATATCAACGCCGTGAAGTTGGTGCAGAAGTCCTTGCCGATCTCATACAGCGATGTCCCATCAGAAACACGGTTTAGTAGGGCCTGGGACATAAGCTTCGGAGGCGTTATCGCGGGTTCATCAATGTTCGTCGCTGCGGCCGGGTTCGAGCTCAACCCTGGCGGGCTTGCGAATATCGCGACAGATGAAGGAAGAACGGCAATGCACTTTATTGCATGGACCTTCGACAGTTCCATACGCGGCGATCTGAAAGATTATCGTAGCACGTTCGCACGCGCCTTGCATGACAATGGAGCAGATCTACACGCTATTCACTGGGGTTATACCCCATTCATGTCGCTGCTTAGGCAAGACTGCACCGACGTAGACCCTTGGCTGAATCTATTGCTTTCTGCTGGAGTCGATCTTAGATCGTATGGGCGCCGGGAACTCGACATTTGGCAACGCACGAGCTGCTGCATCTCTTCATTGGGACCAGATGACAATCGCATTACCATAGTCTCATTTAACTATGGCCAATCGCCGTCCGATTGGGAGCTTCTGGTAGAACCTTTCTCTAAAATTCCAATCTACGGACTATCTCGGCTACCCGGAACATGGATCGACGACGACACAGAGCAGTTCATGATCAACGAGATTTGCTGGAAACCCGGGGAAGGCGAAGAATTGGAGGGTGTTTGGCATCTGAAGTACCACACGGAGGTCATTGGCTCCATGCGGGCACTACCGAACAAGAGCTTGTGGCCAACCGAGACTCCGCAGCAAGGTCCGTACGACGACACCACTCCCCTCGCTCTTATGCTTTTGCGGCCACGATCATGGAGCTCATTGAAAAGGCGTGCATCCAGCCAGCCTCCCATGGACCGTGTAGCGAAACATGAGAAGGTTTGCAAAGAGGCAGACTATCGTAATGATCATGCAAAAGACCTTCATATGTGTCCTATGATGGCCGACGCACGATTGCACTATGGAGGAAGACCGCAAACACGGGATTGTTTGAGAGGGAGATACGATGACCTCACTCAGTATTGGGGCGATGCTATGTGGAGAGCGAAGAAATTCGCCTATGGGGACGACTACTCTGCCTACGAAGAGGACTACATGAATCATTCGGACGAGGCGCCGGACGATGAAGAATTGTTATATTTTGACGAATACATCGCCGAGCGGCGTAAAGAGCATCGGGCTCGTAAGCAAGTCAGCTACACCAACGCCTCTTGACGGCGTAGGTAGCATGTTCTGGGAACGAAAGGCTGGACTGGCCTTTCTTTGCTTTGGTGATATACCAGTGAACTTATGTCTATACAGTGTCTCGCGATTACAATGTCTCGCGATGTGGCCGGCATTCCATATCCATCGATCCGATGAGCAGAATATCGAGCATCCAAGCAAGCCGGCCATACCACGACTACACATCTCCAAGCGCAGTGATACCAATACTCCGGTGTTGGCTTTGAGGGCACGTCGTGTCATAAGACAGGTTCATCCAATTTCTGGCACCTGTCACATGTGAATGCTGGAATATGAGGGTGATCATTGCCCCATGTGGCGTGAGTGGCGGGGTTGGTGAAACATCTACGAGGTACTGTATGAGCACCACTCCAAGACGAACTACCTCTAGCGTCAGGCAACCCATCTCAAACTTCTTTCTCACTCATTGACTCTGTATCACTGTAAAGACATGGTCAATACTGGACGTCCGAGTCGAGATTGTCAAAGATGTCGAGCTCGCAGGATAAAATGCGACCAAGGTGGGGATTTCCTGTGGCGAATTGGAGATCAAGCTGTTGATTGTCAAAGCAGGTACTCCATGTACTGGCTGCAGGAAACATGGCGAAGAGTGTACATATCCGGATGTTGTATTCCGGTCTATGAATGAGTCTTCCGCTGAAAAGGTCCGGAAACGAGCTGGAACTCGAAGGCTGGAGTGCAATATGACACCACCAGCTAGACGGAAACCGTCCACAACATCAAACTCAACATCTGCACCAGAAGGACCACAGCTATGTCAACTAAAAAGATCAACACCGGCACACTGTCGACCAGGTACTCTGATCAGGAGTTTATCACAATATGACGATCACTACTTCTTCACCATCCTCTCCCGCGTGCTTTTCCCATCATATCTCAGTCCAGACTACATGGAGCGAACCTGGCCTGGATACCTCGCATTACACGAAGGAGATCAAAGTCTAGCATATAACTGTCTTCAGTCTCTTTCCCAAGCCTGCACAGGACAAGTCACCCAACAGCCCGAACTCATCGAGCTAGCGCACCGCTCATACACTTCCTGTCTGCGGCGTGTACATGCTCAGCTCGACGACCCTCAGCAAAGATGCAATGACGACGTTTTGCTCCCAATCATGCTGTTCGGTTCATTTGAGATGCTCTTCCTGACAGAATCGGAAGCCTGGATTCGACATGTGCTTGGCTTGGCAGCTTTGTTCGAACTTCGTGGCCCAGAAGCTTTCGCTCCCTGCGGAATAGCCATCCAAGTGTTCCGAAATAATCGTCGGGCAATGATCATGGCGGCTCTCAAGTGCAACAGAGCTACGTTTCTCTCTAGAGAAGAATGGGTGACTCGCCCTTGGATCGTCAGTGAGATGCCCAAAGATACTTTTGAACTACTGCTGGACATCGTCGTTCAACTACCAGGCTTGAATGTTCGATCTCTCGAAATCTGCGAGGGCGACTCACGATTGGGCATCCATCGAGATGCGCTGACAGTATTGAGTCAACTCTTTGAATGGCGAAAGCATTTCGAGGCATCCCCGTACGGCGAACGGACTACACTGTCTCTGCCACCGAGCCTCGAGGCCTCCTACCCCAGGGGACATCTTCAACCGCCAATTGACTATCTGAATAGTTATGCAGCCATGTGCGACTCTCAATACCAAGGAGCCATAGTCTTCGTGGCAAGGATCGCGCTTGCTACTGTGCCTCCCGATATGAATAATGCCTCGGGGTTGAGCTTCGCGATTGAACATGCTGCGTTGGAGACATGTCGTAGTCTGTCTTATTTTATCGTTTCGCCTTACAGTCAAAAGTCAAAGCTTGATGCCCTTTGGTCTCTGGCTATGGCATGGAAAGTTCTGGCGGAGTCTGCTTCGGCGGTAGAGCTGAAGGAGTGGTTGAAGAGTCAGACAGAGGCGTTTGCGGCTACTTTTGGCAGTTGGATGGTTTCGCCGAAGGAGCTTGGGACGGCTATAAGGGATCGTTGATGAAGCATGATCCAGATGCCCCTGTGGAGCTGCAGCCTTACTTGAGCCGTTGTTTGTTTACCTTACAGTACAATCGTTGCGGATGACTTCGATCGTGGTGACTTCACCAAACGTTGACTGGCTCTGAGGACGTGCTACGGAAGCCCCGTCGAGCAACAGCTAGCCGTCTGGACTCCCTGATAGCATATGGGACCCAGGGAACCGAAGGGCAATATTCACGCGATGTCAAGACAGGAAGCATGCATGATGCGGTAGCCTCACTCCAATAAGAGTCTTCATCTTGCACAGTGAGAGTACCTCAAGAGACTGCGTGTCTCATGACATAGCACCTCTTGACTTCATTGCGCATGTCACTTCTGGTCACACATTTGAACAATGATGCTTCTAAAGCTTCTTCGAGGTCTCACTGGCCAGCAACCAGAACATCAAACTTCTCATTGCTCCAAAAACGAAAGAAAGAATCACTTCTCCAGAATGGACGATACTCTTCTCTTTTTGCCAGCACCCAATTCTTCTCAGAGTGAAGCCTCCGGACTCTTGCGTCAAAGATTTGGTATTCACCTCCAAGTCCATTTCAGACATGGCTTCGACTAACGGATCCCAAGACACTATCTCTGATGAAGCTTCTTCAACCGACGAACTTGCCGACCCGGGCCCCTTCACCGACTCGCACCTCAGACAGCAACAGCAGCAGGAGGTCACAGATACTAGCCCCGAGGATCGTGGAGTGTCATACTACGACCAAGGCGTCAACAATCCACCCGATGCAGGCCCCCAAGGACGACCTCAGTTCCTTGACCTCGATGTTCCAGGCTCGCCAGCCTATGTAGCTGGAGCTGAGTTCTGGAGACAACTAGATGGCGTTGCTCAGGTCGAGTGGATGACAGGTCGACCGCCGACGGTAGACATGATGACGGAATTGGATAGGGCTTATGTTGCGTACATGAATTTGGCGTATGTTGGTGCGAGATATGATCAGCTGGAGTGGTACATCGGGAAGGCACGGGAACAGATCATCATGTTACATGAGATAGAGGAGCGAGAGAGGGCTGCCGAATGTCGAGTGAGGTAAGTGCTCGAAGTCCTGAACTGAGGGACGTGTGCCGAAGGCTCGGCTCAGAAAGGTGTTGTTCTACTTCTGATCGAGTTGAGTAACATTGCTCTAATGGCAACATTGATTGTCATACTTGATCTTCGGTTGAAAAATCCTCTCTGTGAGCCCGATCATGCTGTGATACATGTAAGTGAATGAAACGACTTCCTGTCCTGGTTAGGTCGGCTTGGCACTGAGCCAGAAATATGGATCTTCTCAACCGAGGTTGAAGCTTATTCTGTGTTAAACAATCTTTCCCAAATTTCGTCCTGCCTCTCTGCTACCGCCACTCTGTTTCTGCCTGGAATGAAAGGCTACCTTGGACATTGACATTACCTACTCATTCCAACAAATACACTTGTCATTGACGAGATTATGACAGAACCTGACTGGAAAACCGCTACAGATGCTATCCGCAAATACTATGCTTTCTTGGCCGAGGACCTGGGAGCCATTCCGTTCGACTCTATCGTTGAACCTCCCGAGGAAGGCTGGCCAAGCATTACTCAAGATGCACTCGCAGGACTGCAAAAGACTGATGCAGTAATCGAGCTTCTCCGCCACATACCATATATTGAGCCTTCAGAAGACTACAACACCCGCATTGCTTTTTCCACCGATGCGGTCGACTACAGAAAAGTTGCGGAGTACAGAGTTGCCCCAGGAACAAGGCACAAATTTATTGACATTGGCAGCGAAGACTACCCGCCGAGTGTAGTAGTCTTGGCTGAGGAGGGCGTAGACGCAGACTATTATGGTAGTTTGCTGCTGTTTGATACTGAGACTGGTAAATGCTTGGCATTGTACACATCCGTCTCTGCATAGGATAGTTGACTTTCTTTGGACAGGCTTAGCCTATGACTATCAACCAAAGGCACCCCGGCAGGCGCACGAGCCTGATCCGCACGAGAACTCGGAAGACATGTCGCTGATGTGGCAGTACTCTGACGCAGCTCCAATAGCAGACCTTCTAGATTCGTGGGTAGAGAATTTCCGATCTTTAAAATGGACGGCAAATCCCTACGACACTGAAGGTGGCATGCTTCTTAAGGCCGATGATATGACGGATGTGAGATCCCTCTGTCTATTGAGTTGAGTAGCCTTCGTAATGCTGATGGAGCCGTACCTTGTGTAGGAAGTTCGCCAGATCTATCGCGACCACGGCTGGCCTGATGATTTCCGTCGTGAAGAGTGTCTCAACGCTCTACGGGCCTGGAACAGCACTATCGGTGACCGCCTGGCCGAGCCTGAGTGTACATTGCGAAACATCAATCGCGAGCCTCCTGGCCTGCATGACAACGAGGGTCGTACTCGCAAGGACGACTACAATGAGGAAGGCGAAGAGTGAGAGAGGATAATATTCAATTCTGAGGAGAGTAGATGGGCTTTACTGACTACGCTGAACGTGGCCGTATAGTTGACATGCTCAGAACAGGATGCAGAGATCGCTTGGAAAGTGTCAAACAGGATCCTCGAAACCAGAGTTTATGGGGAGCGTAGTGCTACTTTCATAGACGAAATTCATCGTACAGAAGTGCATAGAGAAACATCCAGCATTGCAAATCTGCCGTTGCCGCTTGCGTTGGGAGCCGACACCACCTGGACCGGTGAAGGATCGATAAATTCTCCGCGTATCTCGCGGCTGTTGATTGGAGGTCTGCCGCGTCACGAGCGCATGCGCGCCAATCGCGGTGCCTTCAACATTGCAGTCTCAGGAACTCCAGAGAGCCACTGGTATCTCCGGTGATTCCTTTGACCGAGACGAGCACGTCTCTCATATAAGGTACAAGGTAAAGGCCGTCGGTCGATGCTTGAGATATGTCCTATTCGTCGTGGGTGTATCAAGTTATCAATCTCATGATTGACTTTTCCATCATGTCGAGAGGGTGGGGCTATCACATAGACTGTGATACACGGCATATCCACAGCCGATGTCCAGTGGCACACAGCTGTTCGTTCAAATCCGGATGACTTGTCGAGATCTGCAATGCTCTGATTGGCAAGAGTCAAGCACGCACAGAAGAGATCGACACTCAGCTGAAGCCAAACAGAGTTCGGAGAAGTTTGTCATGTGGATATCGCGATATGTCGTGTGGAACGACGACATCCTGACTGCAACGGTCATCTCAGCCTGTAGATCGTGAAGGAATGGATGTACAAGCTTTGCGGCTGACAACGCCATCCGGTAGAGGTGGCGGAGCGGAACACAGAAATGTAGTTCCCTTTCCCTTTCTGCTCTTCAGGTCACTGTCATGAATCCTCGGCCTACAGTCGTTCTGCTATCAGCAGCAGCTTGTTTGTTGTTCGTAGAAGCACAGAGTACAAGCAATGATAGCGACTCCGCTATCCCGATCTGGAGCGAGACAACAAAGATCCTAGCAGGTAGCTCCAATATCTGCGACGGAACATTTGCCGACTTCAATGCGGTGGGACGCCTGAACTTCCAAGCATGTAGCAGCCAGACTGCTGACTTTTTCCCTTTGTTGTAGAGCGGTGTGTTTTACATCAACCCCAATGTTCTTCAAGGACCACAAGCAAGACAGCCAGGTAACACCGACGGAAGGACGGAGAACTCTGGACTGGCAATCACAATTCAAAGCCCTGCTGCAGCCAATACTTCCAATACGACTTCCAGCGCCTATGGATTGTGGTACAACACGAATGGTGCAAACTACTCCGGAGATTTTGCTCTTGGGTATGATGTATGCGCCTTAATAGGGTTGACGCTCAACTATAACACGCTTTTGCGAGGGTAAGTCATGGTAGAACAGTGTTTGGGCCCCGTAGAACTGATCTAGCGACAGGCAAGAAGATAATGGGACTTGCCTACAAACGCTCGATTCGGCTTGCATCTCTGATATTGCGGGAGTCGCCGAACAGTATGCGAACTGGTTGACAACACCAGACACTATCGGCGCTGGTAAGATTCCGGAGGCGTTCTTGATGGATAGGCCTAACTTTGGTTGTAGAAAGCAATCTTACCAATACCTCCTTACCCGGCATCTGCAACCAATTGTCAGCCAGTGTCGTGGATAACCTCCCCGATTCTTGCTCTTACTTCTTCGAGAACTCGTATGTTGCCTCCTTCCAGCGACAAGCTCTATGTATACTAATCTCTTGTAGTACCATCGGTGGGGTAGGCTATCCACTGACCAACAATGGTGATCCAGGTAGCTTCGATACCATTCTGAATCCCAACTGCACACTTAATGGCACCTGGCAGGCTGCAGTATCGCTGTACGGCAACAACTCGCAGGCAGTATACACAGAATGGGTTCAGGCGGTAACTCCCGTTGTGTTCGTGTTCATGCCAGGTGAGAATCCTTTGGAAACCCAATAATACGGCCACTCTAACTCTCAAAAGTCGCGGATCATTCATCCGTTGAGGCTGAAACGCGCATAGCTAGCAGCGTGGCTGACATATCATGTCTGCGCGTCGACCAAATTGACGATGACAGTTACCACCCCGCGGCCCTGCCTTCACCTACGCCAATACCCACTACAACTTCGACACCAGAGTCCACGGCAGCATCCAAGGACAAACCCTCGAACAAAGGCCTTTCGGGTGGTGCCATAGCTGGCATTGTCGTGGGTGTTCTTGTAGGGGTAGCCATAATTGCCGGCGGACTTTTCTTTTGGCTATGGCGGAAGCGAAAGGCACAGAAGGGCAAGGCGGTACCAGAAAGTAAAGCAGCGATGACAGAGCAGTCAGAGCTTCCAGGGGAGAACAATCTTCATGAGCTCGGCGGTCCCAACGCTGGCGAGCTGGAAGGCAAAGATGCTAAATACGAGCTTCAGGGTAATGAAGCTGGAGAACTGGATGGAGGTGAGGTTGCCAAAGAGAAGCAGGATGATTCGGAGCTTGTAGAGCTGCCTTGACAGTCGAATGGAACTCAAGTCTTGGAAGTTGAGATACCAACGAGCTGGTGAAGTTGAGCGATTTCTATACCGGTGACTGTGCTTCGTGCCATTTGCCCCAGGCCTTCAAAGATATTTGGCCTACACGGCGCCGATATCCTTGACGGTATCACCACGCGGGTTGCATGATCCGGGCGTCATATCGTGGCGGTCATTCGATGTATGAAGTGGGTCCAAGAGAGGGCTGTGATGTTCATAAGGGAAAATGGTCGGATTGTGGCGTTTAAAGAGCAGAGGAGCGTGTGGTCGGAAAGAAGTTGCACGTTGCATATTGTACGAATAAAACGTAAAGTTTGCAATCTCCGGTATCTCCGTGCTGAGCTTCGTCCTTTCTGTTCATCGACCTGCTGTTGCTTCCTGAGCCGCAACAAGACATCTCTTATACTGCCTACCTAGTAGTTCCGATTCGTTCACATTCCAGCGATAAGTCCCCATCTCTTCCCTTCCCCATCACAGCCTCTATCAGGCGATCCTGCTACAATCGACACGATACCGCCCTTTAACCTCTTCTTCCGCTTCAAGATAGGCCCCAAAGCCTCAAAGCCCGTACGAAACATGGCGTGGATGTCATCAGGAGCTACCAATGAAGCGCTCGTAGATAACATGGCGAAGAATGGCCTTATCACCTCTCACCTGGTTGTCAAAGCCATGAAAGGGGTAAGACATCACCTCGATCTATACACATACACTTCCTCGAAAGACCAGGCAAGCTCACCATTTCTTCTCATTGCATCAGGTCGATCGCGCCCACTACGCTCCAGCCCAGCCATACGAAGACTCGCCTCAGCCCATCGGCTATCGGGCCACGATATCTGCGCCCCACATGCACGCTGCCGCAGCAGAGTCACTACTGCCTCACCTAAAGCCAGGAGCACGCGTGTTGGATGTCGGATCCGGATCGGGCTACTTGACACATGTCCTTGCTGAGCTTGTCAAGCCTGGAGGGACGGTGATCGGGATTGAACATATCCAACCTTTGGTTGACATGGGTGCCACCAACACGCAAAAGAGTCAAGAAGGCAGAGATCTCATGCGGGGTGGTGGGATCAAATATGTTAAGGGAGATGGCAGAGAGGGTTGGGAGAAGGATTCACCTTACGACGCGATTCACGTTGGGGCGGCAGCTGCGGGCTTTCATCAGAAGCTGATCGATCAATTGAAAGCTCCTGGGAGGTATGCGTTGTGCTGATGATTGTTGGGCTTGTCTTTGCGAGGCTAACAGCATCGTGCAGGCTTTTCATGCCCGTGGAGGAAAATGACTTACAGCACATCTACGTTATTGACAAAGCAGCAGATGGGACTGTGACGAAGAAGAAGGACATGGGTGTGAGATATGTGCCGCTAACCGATGCACCTGTCGAATGAAAGCAATCTACTTCTGCGTCTCTCGAAGAAGGAAACGTGAAGACTCACGGCTGAGGAATCAAGAGTTCTGTCACGCTCAAGAAGACCGAAATGGTCGAAGGACATCAAGCAGCTGGACATCCGCTGTTGCTTCTGAGCATCCAGTCCACCAACAGTACTCTTCAACAAACTCACACAACGGTCGGAAACGAAGGGAGTGTGACACAACCATTCGTCCTTGAGATCGAAACGTTTAGCCCGGGTCCTCGGCCGTCTGTCCCGAAAAAGCTTGGAAGGAAACGAGATCCCTCACAACTCATAGCTTGCCATCAGGATCTCAATTCGACAATCACTGCAGCAGCTCCGCATCAAGAAACGACAACGAGAGCCTGTAACGATATGCACGCAGGACTGCGTTTTCGGGATCTTCGGCAAAACTGACACCGAGCTGTACATGACCCTACTTCTCCTCTTATTTTGCCTCCAATCAGAGTTACGGGTATGTCTACAATGACGATCGGTTGTACACTTATAAGTCAGAGCCATTTTGCATCTCGAAGACAGGCAAGTTAATGCCTCGCTCTGTTTTCATCATGCATTTTCCTACTGCCATGTTGGCTATCGTGCCCGCTCTCGTCACTTTGGCAAACGCGGCTGCTGCTCAGTTTCAGCCAGGAAGCGTTCAGATCACCACTGCAGCCGGTCGAAAGCAGTGTACTGTGACTGCCAATGGCGGAAATGTGAGCGATGTCCCAAACATCCTGTATGCTTTTGATACATGTGGCCACGGCGGAGACATAATTTTCCCAGAGGGCCAAAACTACTACATTGCCTCCAAATTGAACCCCGTCGTCAACGACGTTCGCATCGAATGGAGAGGTATCTGGACGGTACTACAAACTCCGTTGTTTCACTCTTCTGCATCATGCTGATCTTGCTCAGTTCTCCCCGGACCTCGATTACTGGCGAAACAACTCATACCCAATTGCATTCCAGAATCATCACGCCTCCTTTATTCTTACTGGTGACCACATCAACATCGCCGGCTACGGGACAGGTGGCATCCATGGTAACGGAGATACGTGGTACACTGCTGAGGCCGGTGATACCCAGCCCGGCCGACCCATGCCTTTCGTCTTCTGGAATGTATCAGACGTTACGGTGAAGCAATTCTTCGTCAAACAACCTCCGCTTTGGAGCTGCAACATTATGAACGGAACCGATATGTGGTTCGATGAATTACTGTGCAATGCTACCGCCACGAAAGCACCTTATGGCGAGAACTGGGTGCAGAATACTGATGGTTTTGGTAGGCTCAACCTATCAAACACCGAAGAGGGCTATGGCTGACAGAAGACAGACACGATGGATTCCCAAAACATCCGCCTAACGAACTTCGTCTACCAAGGTGGAGACGACTGCATTGCCATCAAGCCACGCTCCTACAATATCTTTGTGCAAAATGCAACCTGCCATGGAGGGAACGGGATGGCCATTGGCAGTCTAGGCCAATATCTTGAAGACTCGAGCGTAGAAAACGTAGTGGTTGACGATGTGAATGTGAGCACTTTCTCCTCTTCTTCCCAGCCCTATCGCTTACATGCTCTCAAACAGATCATAACCTACAACAACGACATGGAAACCTCTGCCTATATCAAAACCTGGGTTGGCGCCCTGGTGCCTCAAACAAGTTACGAATCTGACTACCTCCCCCGAGGTGGCGGCTGGGGCAGCGTTCGCAATATTCTGTTCTCGAACTTCAACGTACAGGGCGCCAATGCTGGTCCCACTATCACCCAAGATAGTGGTGATAATGGTAGCTATCCTGGTACCTCGCTGATGGAGATCAGCAATGTTGCCTTTGTCAATTTCACGGGGTTCCTGTCTGGAGAGGAGAAGAACAATCGGACTGCAAGTGTCAGTTGCAGTACTGTTCATCCTTGCTATAATATTGCGATTGAGAATGTTACGTTGACTACTGCAGGGAATAGTACGTCTTTGGGGACGAGCAGCTGCAGTTATATTGTGCCTGGAGGTGTACGAGGGTTGAATGGTACTGGCTGTGTTTGAAACGGAATGCAAGTTATAACATGTTCGGGTATTCTAATTGCTTCACAGACTGTTCTTCTCAGTACAGTCTCTGCTCAGACTGCTTCGCCCCCTCCTGCTCACGATTTCATCCTCGATGGTCACTCTAGCTAATTAATCAAATAGAAGACGCAAGCAAGTCAATCATGTGCTCTCTCAGACACTCCTCGGCCTATTGGTCCCCGCTGTTTTGCTTCGAATGGTCACCCAAGCTAATGCATCAAATAACATACTCAAGCAAGCCAAACTTGCCGCCTCCCAGCATCTCTTCAACCTCCCCCTCTTGCAGTAAATACTGCTCTCTTATATCCTCATCCATCATCAACATCAACATCCGATCGGTTCTCGCCACGGCTTTCCGCTCCGTCTCCACAAAAGCCTGCTCCTCCAATGCATCCTGCTCCAATCCAGAAAACGTATGGTCCTTACTACCAGTCAGCATCGGCTTGATAAGACGATCCGCCTCCTCGCACAAAGCCAGACAGGCTTTCTGAAGCCTTGCTGCTCCGTTGTTCTCCCGCTGCTTCTTCAGGCTCAACGACACAGAACCTCCTCGACCTCCACTCAGCAGATTCTTGTCCCAGCGGTCTTGTATCTCGGCTTTGGAAGCTAGACGCTCGTCGAGTTCGCCATCCCACATTGGTGTAGGAGGGCCAGTGGGCTTGTCTTGCAAGACGCCCTTCGACTTGATGATATTTTTGGCTGCCTTCCATGCTGCCTTTTGGTTGTTTTCCTCGGTCTCCACGGTTGCGTTCCTCTTCTCATCCTGCGCCGCGAATGAGTCTTCCAGCTGCTCCCAGTCTTCCAGCTGCTCGAACGTCTCTTCCTTGGACGTTGCCAGCCAGTTTTGAGTGCCGTCGAATAACTCAGCAAACTCAGCACTGGACATCTGAGTCGCATCGGCCTGTTCATCACGTTCCAAACCGGAGTCGGGGACCCCGGCGGTTTCCAAACACACTCCAGCATCGTGCCTGTGTGTTCGAGAGCCATCCTTCGAGTTCGCTGGGGTTTCCTCAGCTTCACGGCCCTTGGAACGGCGGCTCTGACTCGATTCGGCGCACGTCTTGCTCTGTACCGCAATCGCTTCCACACGACACTCCTCGCTGCTCATCGCCTTGCGTCGCCGTCGGTCCTCGTCAGAACCCTTCTTAGGAGCGGTCAGCACGATCAACTGCGCGCGTGCCTCTCGCAGCTCCTGCAATCTCTCGTTCTTAGCCTGGGCAGCCGCTCGCTTTGCAGCGTCGTACGTGTCAGCTTCATGTTTGGCTTTGAGTGCTTTCTCCCGCTCTGCACGTAGAGCTTCACGGAAGGCGACATTTCGAGCATGAAGTGACGCTGCAGTTTCCGGAAGCCGCAGCGGTTGAGTGCCGGTAACTTTGTCGTCTTCGGTAAAGTGGCCGGTGAGTAGCTGGTCGTAGGCAGTGCGGAGTTTCTTGAAGAGCGTGGTGTAGAGCTCGAGGAGGTCGTCGGTGCGCGCTTTGTCGGGATGGATTCTGAGCGCCAGAGCATGGTATTGTTCGCGGGCTTCAGATAAGGTCGCTTGGTGGCTGATTCCGAGAGTGGCGAATGGAGAGTGTGAGTACTCGATCTGCAGGTAGATGGTGGACAGAGGAGTGGACGCCATAGTGCGAGAAAGATGAAGGGTGTGGAAAGGCGTTGTTGCGAAGAGACGATGGAGGAAGAGTGTGGTTCTCGGATGAAAGGTACAATTGATGATGTTGTTTGGTTTGCGTTGGTGTTTGTGTTGGAGTTGATGAGGAGGGAAGGATGAGAGAAATATCTATCTGAGCAGGCGGGATCCCATTTTGAAGCTCGTGATTGATTGTCCGTGCACACACGCGCCGGGTTTCTAGCGCAAAGGGAAACATTCCATGAACACAAACAAAGTCACTTCGATTCAATTCTTCCAAGATCTCGAGAACAGAGGCTGATAGTGGCTCGAAGATAGCACAATTTGCGGCTTGTTTCAATCGAGGAGACCTCGTCTCTACAAGTTTGAGATTTCAATGTGAGCTCGTACAAATTTACTTTGCGAAATCATATTGAGATTTGTATTCGCGTGCAGTCACGGTGATGATATATGCCTA
This sequence comes from Ramularia endophylla, assembly GCA_002116395.1. Classification (NCBI taxonomy): domain Eukaryota; kingdom Fungi; phylum Ascomycota; class Dothideomycetes; order Mycosphaerellales; family Mycosphaerellaceae; genus Ramularia; species Ramularia endophylla. The sequence goes on along the minus strand of MWSQ01002004.1, from coordinate 6,950 downwards.
CAGTACATGGAAAAATCTACGGAATGTGGCTTGGTCTGCCTCCTGACCCCTTTTCACCGATGAGCACTAGGGTTAGGGTAGGGGTAGTCTGAATGCCATATCATACAAAGTACTTCGAACACTGTACGACAGAACGCTGTTAGCTGCTCGATGTGTACAAACTTGCTTGAATCTATTGACACCGACATGTATGTTATGACTGTGGGTCCTTTCCAATCCTTGTCGAGTCAGGTTTCTCTTCCCAGCTGAGGATTTGTGCCTTCAAATTCCAATCGCGGGCATTTTTGAAGTGCCCATACATGAACCTCAGACCAAAGTGCTTCGGAAGATAACTGGGAGGCTGGTGCGACTAGTTGTACAGCACCATGCATCGTTTCACCTGGACCCAACGGAAAACGTGTCCAAGTCACACCAAGCCAGCTCGAGCTGTCTTCAAGCTTGCTTCTCCCCATAACACGCCCAAAGCTTTTCAACTCCACACCCACAGAGTCTTCACTACAACGTACCAACCACCCTGCCATCTTTTAGATCAAGCCATCATCGTGGTGTCTAAACGTGAAAAGTGGATACACAATGACAGCCATACTGCATTGCCCTAATCCGGAAGTAAACCTCTTACATCACCGCTTGGCACCAAGATCTGCACACTGCATCTCCCCCAACCAATCCCTCTCCACGAATTGTCACCTCTGCATTAGAGCACATGCGCCTACACCAAAACTTTCAGATCGCACCAGCAAATATGGTGGCTTGCACCTATGCACGATGATCTGTGGTGGGACGCATGCACGTACTTGTGGTTTAAGTAGGACGCCATGAGCTCTTCTCGCGTGCTCTTCTCCTTCAGCTGCTTTTTTGCGAGCGTGCGTATTGCTTTCGATACTTACTTCAACATTGATTACGCAGAAGATGGGTATCGTGGGGAAAGTCGCAGGCGGCTTTATTAACCTTGGAGTCATCGCTTGGGACAATGTGATTGCCGCCGCGAATCTGGTAACTCCAAAGCTCAAACCGAATGAAGTTGTGCCACATGGTGCACCTGGATACCACGGAGCATGGCCAGAATTCATACCTCCCAAGGAAGGAGATTCGAGATCTGCTTGTCCCATGTTGAACGCCATGGCGAATCATGGAATTTTGCGTGAGTGGTGCCATCAAAGAGCATCAATACAGAGACGAACGGAACTGACGATTATGCATACAGCACACGATGGCAAGAACATCTCCTTCAAAGACCTCAACACCAAAGTCCGCGAAACATTCAACTTCGCCGCATCCTTCTGCTTCTTCGTCCCGAAATTCGCAGCCGATTTTCTCGAACGCTCGTACTGGAATGATAACTTCGACCTCGCGGATTTGAGTATGCATGCTAGTAATGCGATTGAACATGATGCTAGTTTGACACGACATGATGCGGCGCTTGTTCCGGATCAGGGAAAGCCGGATCAGGAACTTGTGGATGCTTTGCTTGCGGATGCTACGGGCAAGAGTGCTGATGGGAAGCCGTTGTTGACGATTCCGGATTTGTCGAGGGCGTTGAGTAAGAGGAGGGCGGATGCGAGGAGGACGAATAAGGAGTATTCGGAGAGTTTTTTTCATAATACTTTTGGGAGCGCTAAGTATGTTGCTCCTGAGCTTGAGAGATATGTGCAATGCTGACTTTGTTTTGCACAGCTCTTCCACCATGTTGACGATTTTCGGCGGCCGTATCGATGATCTTACGCCGATGTTGAAGGAGGAGAGGTTTTCGGATAATTGGCAGCCGAGAGTGCTTGATAAGTTTGGGTTGACGATGGCCAAGTTCAACTTTACTGTGTTGCCTGTTGAGCACAAGGTTGATGTTAAGCCGTATCAGAAGAAGTCGGAGTAGAAGATGGAACGAGGAATGGTTTGGGGGAGTTGGAGGAACTTTTCAGGATATCTTACGTGTTCGATACCATCTAACGGTGATATGATTCCTCGTTCGTCGAGTCGGGGATTGCTCACTCCCATAATGTTTTGGTGAAGTCATCTTCAGCTTCCAATTATCCATTCTTGCCAGGACTTCAAAGACAAGACCCGAAGTTGAGGCCGAATGCTCCACTCTGCTCGCTTCAAGAAAAAAGCGCCGCCGACATTTTAAATTTCTTCCGTTCCTTCTCGAAATCTAGCAAAACGCCTCACGACAGAATGTCTCCAGTCGAAAGGATCCACAACGACTCCAACGATGCCAAATACCATTACCTCTCGCTCGTACTGGGCAGCCTCGTCATTGGCACAGTGATTAGCTGCCTCTCCACGACAATCAAAATCTTCTTGTTCCCAACTCCCGACATCGGTAAAAAGTTCTTCTCCCTCAATGGCAAGCGCGCGCTTGTTCCTTTTGGATACTGTCTGGCATGCGCGCTATTGGCCGAGCGACCAGAGGACTTGGTCTGGCGGTTCTCACTTCATGAGTTCATGCCCAGGGTAGTTTCTTTTCCTACCGAGCACTGGAAAGTCATGGTATTTGTAAATTATGGCATTGCGAATGCTTGCTGGTTGTTTCAGGTATTGCGGATCGCGAGATTGCGGATCATGGGGAGGGTGATGGGCGAGAGAGTCAGCGCGGAGGGACCTGAGGGCTTAGACATCTTTTTCCATGCGATTGGGGTAGCTGGGATGGGGTTGCTCCTGGGGGCACCTTTTCAGGTGCAGTTGTACAGATTGTTCGACACAGCCGAGAGCTTGTGGCCAGTGGCAGCTGCCGCGTAGAGATGGATGGTATGGGAGAAAGAATAAGAAGAGAACGGAAAGAAGTCTTGCCTACTTCTTACTCTCTCTCTCGGGCCACTTCCCACGGTGTATGCCGTGTCTCCAGATCATATATCCACCCACACCAACCATGCTTCCTACACCAGCTCCACCAGCTACCCTCCAGACACTGAATGGTCTTGCTCTGAAGCCCGCGGCCATTCCGACCGCAGTCCCAATAAGACTGACATCATCTACTTCCATCTGCCCTTTATTTTCAAGCAATCTCCAGCTGCGATCCTGCCATTCAATCTCCTCTTTACCCCACATTTGCCCTATTGTTGACGGGACCATCAGGAGCGTTGCAGCTATTGCCCATCTTCCAGTTGTCGAAAGTGAGGCGGCGGAGAGGAGTGGCGATCTAGGCGATTTACGAATTGTCTTGTATGTATATTGAGCGGCAGTGAAGGCTAGACCGAGAGTAGTGCCTGTTTGGAAACCGCGGTATAGGATGTGGGACCAGAGGAGTGTGTGGGCATATGGCTGCTCCTCTGCGTGAGACGAGTGAGGGAAGAAGCGAGACATTGCTCCTTCCTGCTGTTGCTGTTCGGTGAGTGGTATAGATAGATTACTACCTTAGCGGGGCCTAGGCAACTTCATACGCGGCGATCGCAGCGCGATCGCCGTATGAAATTTTTGAGCGCTCAAAACTCGTATACAGCTCAATGGCCACTTACGTGCAACATTGGTATAGGGTATTGAGCTACTTAGATGTAGTTCAGCGCAGAATTGTTACAGCGGCTCGCGGGCTCTCTGCCGCTCAATCTAATAGACAGCTTAAACGTACTTAGCCTGTTACAAAAATGCGCGGCACAAAGTTTACAAACGGATGGTTTTGTTATACAGATTAAATGATATTAAGCCTCTTTCCATTAACAACGGCATAGAGAGTATAAGCTACTATAAACATTCTACGCTAAAATGCATTTAAGCGGCTACTAAGCCTCTACGTTTATAGAGTTTAAGCTACTTAGATAAATTTAAGCCGCTAAATAGCTACTAAACAAGTTCTATCCGTCTATATACTTCTATAGCTTATACCTATATACGTGTTACGCTTACGCCCGGGTCCGCCGGTAGGTAGGTAGGTAGGTTGTTTAATTTATTATATACTATAGAAGAACTCTATCGTAAACAATACGAAAAGCTAGGCTACTTAGTATTAGTATTAGTACTTAGTACGGTATAGTGTTATAAGCTAGCCTTAGCGAAGCTTACTTAGTACTATTCTCCGTACTAACTAACGTACTAACCTCTACTAACTCTATTTCCTTCCCTATCTTTATCCTTTATTATATCCGCCTTCGCCTTCGCCTTCGCCTTCGACTTCGTATTATATCGTATCGTATCGTATCGTATCGAATTAGAAAGGTACTCTAGGTTAATCGCTCGAGGAAAGGGAGATACTACTCGTAGTTAGCGGCTATATTAGGCGGGAGGCGCGGAAGACGTAAGGTATATAGCGCGGAAGACGTAAAGGTATATATATTATATTAAGCGCGTTATACCTATCGGCGTAAAATAATCGTATCGTATGTTCGGTTAGTCGGTCGGTCGTATCGTAAAATAAAAAACTAGAGAACTATAAAGTAGTTAGCGCTATACTAATGTCGCGCCTTATTTCTAGATAGATATACTATTCGCGCCTACGTACTAGGGTATATTTATGCTAGGAGAGTACGGTTAGTAGTAATTACGATAAATAGAGCGATTATAGACAAACCTTTTAGGGATAAGTAATCTCTCGGTGTTAGCGACTATTAGTCCTACGTAGTAGTTAGTAAGTCCTCTTTCTCTGTCTCTCGTAAAAGGATTAAGCGATATAACGACTAGAGTAGAAAGTAAAAAGAGAGCGTATAATAAAGACGTAGAGGACGTAATAAAAGCTATAGGAAGAGAGCTATAAAAGAGACGCGAAAAAGCAATGAAAACTATAGGAAGAGAGCTATAAAAGAGACGCGAAAAAGCAATGAAAACTATAGGAAGAGAGCTATAAAAGAGACGCGAAAAAGCAATGAAAACTATAGGAAGAGAGCTATAGAAGAGACGCGATAATAAAGCAATAAAAACTATAGGAAGAGAGCTATAAAAGAGACGCGATAATAAAGCAATAAGAACTATAGGAAGAGAGCTATAAAAGAGACGCGATAATAAAGTAATAAGAACTATAGGAAGAGAGCTATAAAAGAGACGCGATAATAAAGTAATAAGAACTATAGGAAGAGAGCTATAAAAGAGACGCGATAATAAAGTAATAAGAACTATAGGAAGAGAGCTATAAAAGAGACGCGATGATAAAGTAATAAGAACTATAGGAAGAGAGCTATAAAAGAGACGCGATAATAAAGCAATAAGAACTATAAGAAGAGAGCTATAAAAGAGACGCGATACGTAGAGTAACGGGGAGTATTAATAGGCTTACTTACTTACTTAGGGATACGTACGCTTTAGGTACTACTATTAGTTGTTAGTAGCTATAGACATAGCTATAGCTATAACTACTCTGCTCTATACTAAGTATCTATCGTAGATATTAGTAATGTTAAGAAGCCGCTATTAAGAGGACTTACTATTATAAGAACTAAATGTCCTAGTCCGCGAACATTAGCTTGTCGCCGGCCTTTATACTACGGACCTCCTTTATACGCTCGACGATATAGTTAACCTTAGTACGATACGGAATCGCGTACACTCTATAGCCGCTAATAGCTAGGAGGCCTACTACGACATCCTCTACGCCTAAGACACGGATCTAGTAGCCGGTAAATACGTCTACGCTAGCGATACTATTTAGAATGAACTTAGAAGTTAGTATAATCTAGAAGAAGAGACGGGGCTTATCGGTAGTCTCGTAGCTAAAAATCTAGCTAATACGACTAACATTGCCGCTAGTTAACGATATCGACGGGTTAGATGTATCTCTATAGCGTATAAAGTCTCTACGACGTAGGACGACTCGACGCTACGTCCTAGCGTCGTCGCTAAAGCCTATACGCTTATACTACTTAACTAGACGTAAGTCGATTAGAAAGGTATAATCGTCGTAGTTAGTCTCGAGCGCCTTAACAATCTTTCTCTTTAGGACCTAGTCGACCTTATTTATCGTTATAGGTAGGTTTAGGAAGTCGCGGCAGTAGTCGCGGTTTATACGGTTACCTATAGAGATGTTACTAAATCCTAGGAAGACGATACTACTTGTTTTCATATTAGCTTCTAGATCCTTATCTGCCTTCGATTGCTTAGAGCGAGGTAATACATCGTTAAAGAGGTTAGGGTAGTCCTTTTAGATAGTCTTTATTATTTACGAAACTTCCGGAAAGTCTAGATATCTACCCTAGACTATTAGACGGAGTACTATGTCGAAGGATTAGCGGGAGAGGAGATCGCGTTCTAGATTCTAGAAGTTTATGTTATAGATGTCGCTCTTAAATCGGCGGTACTTATCCTCGCTAACCTAAACGTTTGTATTACTAGCGTTACCTAGTTCATTAATTATATCGTAGTAGTACATTATAACATAAACGTTAGGACGATTCTAATTAGAGCGGTACTAGTTTAAGGAAGCTATCGCTCTCGCGGCCTTAGATACGGACGCTCTAGCCTTAAGGGCCTTTACCTTTACTACTTAGGTAGCCGTAGATGTAGTACTAGTACTAGTGCTAGAGCTAGAGCTAGAGCTAGAGCTAGAGCTAGAACTAGTCTTAATAGATTAAACGACTAACTCCGGCATTTTAGAGCCTACTCGCGATATAGCTAGCGTAGCGCGAGGAGTCGCGCGAGGAGTACTAGTACGGGAATCACCCTTCTTTAGAGAAGCTAAGGCGGTAGCTTTATTTAATCCCTAGAAGAGTCTACGAGTATTAAGTAACTCGGACTCAAAGTTAGTACGCTTAGTTATAGTTAGAGTGTTCGATATAAGGTTAATATTAGATCGAGCTATCTATACGTAGACACGGGTAATTAGAGATAAAGATGATATAGTAGCCTCTTCGGTACCTATTTATTACGCTAGCTAAGTAAGAAGTAAAGCTAGGACTAGAATCTTACGTACCTCGTCGAGGAATCGCGGGTTAATATAGTCGTCTCGTAACTATATACTAAAGGCTACGATACACACTAACATATACACTACTAGCGGAGCGGCGGAGGTGCGGAGGTAAGGGCGGCGGACTATAGCG